>JAUCMT010000039.1:20592603-20615276 GCA_032357475.1 Enteromius thamalakanensis | reverse complement strand
ATGCCCGTTGTACGTGGCGCCCCACCCTGTGGTGGAGGCATCTGTGAATACCACAGCATGCCTGGAGACCTGTTCTAAGGGCACTCCTGTCCGAAGAAACATTAGGTCTAACCATGGGGGAAAAAGCTAGGTGACAAGCTGGAGCTACTTGAACCCGCACCGAGCCACTCTTCCACGCCCACCTTGGGACGCGATCGTGAAGCCAATGCTGAAACGGTCTCATATGGAGCAGCCCCAACGGGATTACCGCTGGAGCCGCTGCAATATGTCCCAGGAGCACTGAGACTGTTTCAGTGGGACCACTTGAACGTATTCAAGCAGGCCAGCAGAGACTGAGCATGTTCCTCTGTGAGGCACGCTGTCTGAACGACCGAGTCCAATTCCATACCAAGAAAAGAGATCCTCTGCACCGGACAGAGTTTGCTCTTCTCCCAGTTGACCCGAAGACCCAACAGGCTGAGGTGTCATACACCAAGTCCCTGTGTTCGCACAACTGAGCTCTGGACTGTGCCAGTATTAGCCAGTCGTTGAGGTAGTTGAGAATACGAACCCCTTTCTCCTTCAGAGGAGTCAGGGCTGCCTCAGCCACTTTTGTGAACACATGGGCCGACAGGGAGAGCCCGAAGGGCAGGAAGCGATACTAATATGCCTCTCTCTGATCAGCGTATGCCAATGAAAATCATTGGCATCTTTGCATACACGCAAAGTTGTTTTGGCATCTTGAAGCGAGATTCCTATTTGTCGGTCACCGACGTGACGTCAGAGTGAGCGACTGAAAGGGAACTGATATTTCTAACTGACACGCTACTGCAAAAGATAGAAATAACTGACTTTTTGTTATTGAAAATACTATTGACCTTAGACTTTTGCACAGTACTGTATATCCTGAACAAACTTTTTTATATCAGTCTACCAAACCAGTACAAAAAGTCCTTTAAAGCAATATTTAAAAAGTTTTTACAATTTAAAAGAACTGTTTTCTATTTCTTAATTTATTATTTTTGTTTATGTATATTTATTTATGTGATGGAAAGGCTGTATTTTTAGCTGACTAATTACCATTACTCCATTCCTCCTGAAACATTTCTTAGTATTATAAATATAAAAATAATCTTATGGAAACAGTATTTTTGTGGAAACTGTAACACATTATTTATTTAAGGATTCTTTGAAAAACCATCAAAAAAATCTTGAAGACAAATAAAAAATTTACTTACCCCAAACATTTGTACATTGATTTCTGATCTCAGAGTATAAGCAACTTTTTCAAAAACTAATAGTTAGTAGCATCACTATGTTTTAATTATTTGCTTCCCAAATGTTTTCATTTTTCTTTTTATGTTGAGTCTGATTGCTTTGGGAGCCCCATATTAAAATGCAGGAATCAGTAGACAAGTATAAACCTAATTGAATGCAAGATCAGAGAATACTTATACTAATACTAATATTACAGCCATGATCAACAACAGAAATGTCTCTGTATCAAATTTAGTGATAGTTGCCAAATAAAATCTTCAACATTCGTGCAGAGACCGTTGAAACCACCAACACTGAAAAATGAGAGAAAATGAAGAAAATAAAGGTCTTCAGAAAAAGAAATAGTCAGCTAGACTTGTCTTAGGCCTGCAGAGGCTGACTGAAGTTGGTGCCTCCAGGGTTTTTAGGCTGCTCATTCTGCTCCCCCTTTCCCCTACATAGCCTGTAGTGTTTTCATAGTGCTGTAGTGTAGCATGTGTTCTTCCAGCTAAGAGCTCCCCAAACTCTCCAAGAAAAGCAGAGCTGAGTCCGGAGAACTGTAAATATCGAGCTTAGGCGATCCTACTGATTCACCATCAAAATGCGTGCGGCTGGAATAACAGCAAAATAGTAGCAGAAGGGAAAACAAGGTCTCTGACGGCGTGCAAGCTCAGGCTGAAACCATCCTGCCAAATGAAAGGCGAATGAAAAATACTTGCTTTGTGTAATTTAAGACTTTATTTAGGTCGTGAAAGTGATTGACTATATTTTCAGGCCACGAATGTAATGGAAAGTTTAATTGTCTTGGCATTAGGGTTAAAGCCAAGCCATTAGAGTGTATCATATGTCAGCTTGTAAAGGAGCCAGTGTTCATTCTGGAGTGACCTTCAGCTGGGCCGAACGATGGCAGGCAGATAAAAGATTGATTCACACTGGTGGTGGGAACAACATCATGTACATCTGTGTAAACACCAGCATTCAGTGCTAAAAAGATACAGACTCTAGTCAGCAAATGAAGTGAAGTAGTTATGTTTTAAAGAACTGTTTTATGTGCATTAGAGCATATCGAGTTGATATGTATAGAAAAAGCATTTGAATACATTCATTTAGAACTAGATGTGAATCAATACACGAGACAAACTACAAAGCTTGATTTCATTTTGATGGCTTAATCGTTATTGCCCAATAGGTTTGTTTGTTACATCCAGAACATTTCTTCTTGTATTGGGTAACATTAGGGATAAAGGTGGAGCATCCATGTATTGACTTTGTGGTAAATTAAGATGAATCCAAAGACAGAATGTACCTTTTCTCTGAGAGAGAGGAACATCCCGTTCCTTAATGGTTTCCCGATCCTATTGATATGCAAACAACATGGCTTTTTCAACTGCCCTGGTAAAGAGCCTATATTTTACTTCCTCAAGGCTCAAATACCTAACCGTACGTGTCCAATGGCGCGGAGATGAGCAGGCATATTCTATTCAGTCTCTATGGGGAGCTAAGCAGTAGAGGATTGTGGGAGTGGAGCAAACATCAAAAAGGGCAATCTTTGCCTTTCAAAATCTATTATTAGTGAAAATTCTGCTTTAATGTGACATGTATAAAACAGTTATTTTAAAAATGTAAAATTGTATACATATATTACAAGCAGTACACAGCGTACGTTACACGTAGTCATACACTAACACTGAAGACAATTTGAGCAGAATTCCAGTTCTTGAAGAGTAACCTTCTCATTTTTCCTCATGTAACATTTAAACTGTTCAGTAATTATTCATTTAGAGGTTAGCTGAAGATTATTTGTTCAGAGTGCACATCAAAAACTGTTCTATTGGGCTTTTCATTGGGCTTTGCGCAATTCTCATCACACTAGATCAGCCTTCACGCTGTGAATGGACACCTAATGGATTGGGGACTGGAAAAAGGCCTCAGGCTTCTCCCTTTCCCAGCATGACCAGTCTGAATCGGGTTCGTTTGAGAGAACACAAGACATTTTTATGTATCTCCTCCATTTTAATGAGGGGTCCCTTAAGAAACAGATGGTGCATTAGTGGAGACAAACTCTCGCTGACATTGGTGGATTTTTAACAAACAACACCACGTGGCTCGAGCGGTGTGGTGCTCTCTCTGTAGATTATATATACAGTAGTCCACATTGTTTCATGAGCAACACTGGAATTTCCCCCTTTTTTATTAAATGGACACAGCATTTTGTGGCCCCGAGGAGGAGTGGAATATGAATGCGAAGAGGTGAATTTACAGCTGGCTTTGACTCTTTGGTTTGTAGTGCCAGCAGTAAAGATGCTGACTGGTTTGCTTTGAGCCCCACTTTATGTTAACCCTCAAAGGTGCATCCAAAATGTGCACTTGCATGGTTTCTTTTAGACAAACCTACTGTGTTTGCAAAAGTGCACATTTTTATGTCAAGAGTTTAAATGCATACTCAACATTTTGACAGTTAACTGTGTAGTTTTTTGTTTTAGTGCCACACTTATTTTTTTGCATTTTGCAACACAGAAGTAAGTTATTGTCTTTATATGTATGCAACTTCGGAGAAAACTTGTGGCTAAAAGTGATTAAAATAGAAACTATTTGCGAATAGAAATTACCTGTTGGCAATATCAAGCAGCATAAGTAAATGACACTGGAAGCCTCACATTATTCAAGTCAGCCATACCTGCCTTTAAATAAAAAATAAACCAGATTTTCATATTTTCATAACAATCAAGAGAATAATTTTTTCCCACAACATTTTTGAATTTAACATGCCACATTAGATTGTGTGCCTTTAAGAATTTAAGACAATAACTATGCTGATTTGCTGTTGGCTCCAACAAAGTTTTACACTGGTTGTCCTAAATGAATCTCAGCAACTAAAACTGTTGAAACAATAAAGAACATTTCTTAAAAAAAAACAGCTGTTTGTTTCTTATGTTTAGATCCTTCAAAAGGATATGCAAAACTACACATAGCCTGGAAGAGTGCATGGTTATTTGGCAATAACTACATTTTTGATGTTTAGTAATAATCTTATCTGTCATTTTTTACTTCACTGTGACTGGGTGGGCCAATTTTCTAAACACCTCACAGATATCGCTGACATGTAGTATGAAAGTTGCGAAAGTTTGTAATGAGCCATTTTCACAGCTTAGTTTCAAAGATCTGAGAGACGGTCTATTTTTAAAGTACAGAGAGCTCTTTTATTTCAAGAGATGAAAGAAAAAGTTATTTTTTTTCATGATATGACTCCTTTAAAGTTTTTAAACTCCTTGCACGCAATCATAGAGATATCTTCCGATTGTTAAAGCACCTTTGTTATACAATGCCTTTATACTATTCCGGCTTAAACCTGCATTTTTTCCTTTCCCTTCGCACCTAAATGGAGGTTGACAGCTGTGTGCGGTTAGTCAGGCAAGAGCGCAGCCCGAGTTGGTGCGTAATGACGGTAATTAGCAAGATGAGCAGTGACATGTTTAGCGGATGCTCTGCGGTAGGTATGCGAACACTTGAATGTGGAGTACAGTGAGTTGCCCCCAGCTGCGGCAAGGGAGCTCAATCAGCGAAATCGCTCTTGGCCCTATTGTACTATTTCATCCATTTCCAATGAGTCAGCCGCATTTACTAATGCCATCCCATATATACAGTAAATTCCCCACCTGCTTACAAAATTGACCCTATTACAACCTCAGAATGTTAATCGGGGACCTCCAAGAGGATGTTTCCCACACGAAACTGAATAAGTATTTCTTGTGTTTTAAAAAGCTACTAATTGTCAACAATGTAGCTGTCAAGGACGAGGATTGGAAATATTGATGTAGCTGACTCTGGTTGCACATATGTGCTGGCTTGATAAATGGGCCAAAGGAATTGTGCTGAACTGTAACAAACCGACGCGTAATTGTTATTCCGCGCAGCATCTGTTATGCGCTCTGCTGATCGTAGTAATATGTGATGGAGTAACTGGGAGCTTTGGTTGTAAAGCACCCTGCACAGGTGCATGTCCCGCATCAGGAGCCGTACGAAATAGATCAACCGCAGACCAACACAGCTGCGGCAACCTCTAGTTTCCTAAGAGCGTCCACAGCTGATTTAGTAAGGAACAACTTTGTCTCCGAGCAGAGTCAGGAAAAACTTGTTGTGAAGAGCACAGATCCCAATGTTTTATAGGAAGAGTTGCTTGGGGCCTGAATACTAAATTTAAGCGCATTACTTCACTGGAATAGCCACATAAAGCAATGAACAAATAAATGTAAGGTTATAGTGAGTCTGCTCTTTCATGCTCTACTGAGACCCTATTGATTTTCAAAGAGCATTTTTTATAGGTCTCTCACATTTTTGCAGGCAGGCAGCAATGTTACAACCTGTGCATCAGAACACACCGAAACATAATGCCAAAAATTGAATGTTGGTCATTTTAATGTAGCATTTCATGCAACTGGTTTCTTCCTTAGGGGTTGCAGTTGACAGGGATAAAAAGCAACTGGCCCTATATTTTTGCATTGCTTCAATAGACAAAATAATATATGCATGTCATTATTTTCAGTGTATTATTATGTATATAAAATATGAGATTTTAATGAAATCTACTGAAATTGTTTTTTTTTATTTTTTTATTTTTAATAAAATTTACCCATCATACTTCTTGTTTCAGGGTCTTTTTGGTGAAGGGAATACGTTTTATATATATTATATATAAAAAATTTTGCAACAATTTCAAAGCCTTTACTGTTACTTTCAAATAATTTGCACTGCCCCTTTAATGAATATTTGAAAATGAGCTTCCGTGAAGTGTGTAACACAGATCCAATTGAATGTAAACATCCTTCTAAAATTGCACCATGTATAAACTTGTATGAGTCTAGATGCTTTTATAAAGTCTCTCAAAAGAAAGAGTAGACTCTGAATCATTTAAACAAGCTCTTTTTAAATTAATTCCAAGCTGCTTCACATTAATGTCAGTATTAAAACATTAGTGGCCACCAACTTTTTCCGAGCGCAACCCTGGAAAAACCTGATTTTCACATTAATCTGAATGAATATGTAAATTCCTTCTTTGCCACTAGTGTCACTTTTGAAATGGTAAAAATAGTGTTAACGACTGTACACAATTAAAATGAGACTAGTCTGACCAATCTGATTTTAGAAAATTTGGTTTGGAAAAATGAAAACGGAAACAAATTACTAACCATATAATTACACAATTAATGTATATTTTAAAAATTTATGTATTATTAATAAACTATTATTAGGACTTTTGTATGTTTCTTCATTAAGGATCCATTGGCATGAAGTAGCTACATTTTAATCATGCCTATTCCTATCTGCATATGCAGCCACACACTCTGTGGTTCAGGTCTAACCTTCACGCCGTGGCAGAGTTGCGTTCTGATATGAGAGGGACTTGGACGGACTTGGATGATTATTAAGGTACAGAGATAGACGCTTTGCTCATTCGGCCCCTGCTGGAGTGCATGAACGATGCGAGGATGAGTTGGCTAGCTCTGGATTAAAGATTGTATCACCATCAGAGGCAAAGCATAAAAAATGATTGGCCAGATAGCTGATGATGCCTTTCCAGCCAAAGATAGGACAGTGTAGAACAGTTTATAATAGAGCAAGGGAACATGTGTGAGCATGCAGGAACAAGGTGGGTTTCTGTAATCAGAAACATCAGGTCTATTCATGCTCACTCAGACTGGTGAGTCAAATATATTGAGATTTCAACACTTATGAAATTAAAATAATATAATTTAATTTTAACTAATTTAGTGAAGTTACCCCTATTTAATAGGGGTGCAACGGATCGCGGTTGATCCGTGATCCGTATGGATCACGACCCACAGTTCGGAACGCACGTGATCCGCGGATTAACTTTTTTTTTTTTTTTTACAACCGCAGATAAAACACAATGTTTTTCTACTCATATTGCTTAAATAATAAATAATTAATTACACAGAAGTCGTGTTTACGTCAGCCGAACATGTGACTCAGTCAACAACGATGGCTAGCAGCGGAACAGAAGAACTCGAAAAGCCTCCCGCGTCATTCAAATCTTTTGTATGGGAGCATTTTGGCTTTCCTGTAAAATATAATGATGACGGAAGAAGGGTGGTGGACAAAACAGCAACAGTGTGTAGACACCGTGGCACGAGAAAGCCGTATGAAAGTCGCAATAGATCGAGTATGGCCACGCATCTAAAGCGACATCACCCCGGTGTGCAGACAGGATGCAAACCGAAGCAACCACAGCAACAGCTGCTCACCGCTGCATTTAACCAGCTATTACCAAATCTATCGGGATGTTTATCGCGGCAAGATCCTTGCCATACTGTTCTTGTAATAAATGAGAAGCAAATTAGATTTGACTCCTCCCCTTTTAGCTGATCCGAAAATTGATCCGATCCGTGACTAAATATCCGTGATATGATCCGAACCGTGAGATTTGTGATCCGTTGCACCACTACTATTTAAGTATATACTTAACTGTCATGTAAGAAATTTTGCTTGTTTTTATTTTTAAATAATAAATTACTGTGTCTACGGTGCTGTTTTTAGTGTCAGTTCTCAGGGAAGATGCTTTTTAATCTTTAATAGTTAATCTTCATCTTTTAAAATATTTGTAACCCTAAATTATTCATGATCAAACCTTAAATGAAGCAGTTTTTTGCCATTTTACAGCCATTCAAAAGTGCTAATTGATCGTGCCTTTTACTGTTTGACACAGTGAGATGTCAAGGACTGGACATATCATATGCACTCTCAGAAAGGAGATGTGAGAAAGAGATAAGGGTTGAAACTGCACGTCTGCACGGAGGAGGCCTGCCAGAACCTTTTAGCCTGGCACTTGTCCCTCTCATACTACGCTGATATAGTTGTCACCAGAGGAAACAGTGCCTTAAGGAAAGCGAGTGTGCTTGTTTGTGTATGTATGTGTGTGTGCATTCTCTCAGAGCAGTTTTGGATGAGCGGCTGTACAAGTTGATCAGCTTCAGTGGAGTGGTGTTCCTAGTAGTTCCCATGCTGATCCATTGTTGTTGTCAGTTAGCCATTGATCTGTCTTTTCAATCCTCAAAAATCAAAGCCATTTCAGGAAGAGGCTCATCTGCTCTAATAGTTAGCTTTATAATTAGTAATTTTATCACCCAGCAGTTTTCTGTCTCGTTCTATGTGCTTGCAGAGTGGAAACTGGCCATTAAAAAGAGCCCCAGTCATTGTGGCTTAGAGATGTTAGGAATAACAGTGCAAATTAATCCACAAGTCAGTGCAGTCGTGTAATCCACTCACTATGTTAATTACTCGCTATTTTCTTTGGAAAGGGGATTTATGGGAAGGGTCATTAAATGGCTCAGAGCGATTGACCAGTTTTACTTGCTGTGTTTGTGGTCCATCACTGACACTGTCAGTTTCACATCAGTTCACCTCGGTCAAAGTAATCTTTATATGTGACCCTGGACCACAAAACTAGTTACAAGTAGCACAAGTATATTTGTAGCAATAGCCAAAAATACACTGCATGGGTCCAAATGATCGATTTTCATTTTATGCCAAAAAAACATAAAAATCATGTTCCATAAAGAGGTTTTGTAAATTTCCGACCATCAATATATCACACCTAATTTTTTATTTGTAGCAAGCATTGCTAAGAACAGCTTTAAAGGCGATTTTCTCAATATTTTAAGCTTTTTGCACCCTCAGATTTTTAAAATTGTATCTCTGCCAAATATAATAAATGTCCTATCCTAACAAACCTAACGAGAAGAAACATCAGTGAAAAGTTTTATTTATTCAGCTTTTAGATGATGTACACTAGTCAACATTTGAAGTATATCAAAACCTTTTATCAAAGTTGTCCTAAAACCTAAAGCCAAAATGCATTCTAGTCATGGGACAACTTTGATTAACTTTTTTGATGAATGTCAGAAAATTAACAGTTTTTTTTGTGTTCCAGAATCACATACTGTATGTGAGTGCTTATGCAGCCAGTTTCCCTTTATTAGTAAGAGCTGTATTAAGAGCTGTAGTGTTTAACTTGGCTTTTTTCCAGTAAATTTCATTAGATTTAGACTTAACATAGACACACACAAAATACTTAGTTACAAAATGTAAGCTTTATCACAACCCCCCAAAATGTATTAAGTATAATGTACTGTATTATAAAGGTTAACAACATGGTTTTCTGAAAAGCAGCTTTAAAAAAATTTGTATCGTAAATACAGTATTCATATCAATTTGACTTGACTTGATTTATATACTTGTCAGAATACTAAAATATTTTGAGTTCATTGAGTTGGAAATAATTTTAAATGGTTATTTTCCCCCTCAATAAAACAACATTTGTTGGAAGGAAGTTTAAGTGAAACCGTGCACTTCTGCTTCACCAAATAACAGACTTTAAAAAGAGTGTATCCGAGAGAGATGTCCTCAATACAGGACAGCCATAGATTGGTAGTAAGCACTAAATCAAATGCAAATCATAGGGCATTTGCACTTAAACGAGAGCTGAAACTTCAAACATTGAATATTTAAATACATTTAGGAAAGAAACAACCTCTGAAATGCAGCAATTTATAATATATTTCAGAAATAAACCGCGTTTGTAAGTTTGGAATAAACATGTTTTTCATGGAGGCGTGTGCAAACGTCTCCAAGATAAAGAAATAAAACGTACCTGCAAATCTACACTAGTGTAAAAATGCTGTAAAATGAGGATGCTTTGAAAAATACTGCCAAAATTAGATTTAATTTATCAATTAACTTCTGTTAACTAAATCAAATAAATATGTGCTATTACAGCTTTTGGTAAAACAGCTTCTTTTCCGAGGTATACTTGCCCATAGTTTCCCAGGTAGCTTTGCAGGTTTTTTTTTTATTCATCTTGGAGACATTGCCACCGTTCTTCTGGATTTAGTTTGTCTCAGTTTGTTCTGTTACTTTACTGAATGTCATTCCAGACAGACTGATGATGATCAGGTCAGATCTCTGTTTGAAGCACTTGGTGTTGTCAGACTCCTTGTGCAGACAAAAATAATGCATGGTAATGTAAACAGATGTATCCAACTGACATGCTACCGCAAAAGATAACCAATTTAAAACCATTTTTTCACTTTTACAGTACTGTATTTTTGAGAAATATATATTCTTCTTACTGATGATACATTTAAATACTTGCAATATTGTCATTACCATTTATCCAGTTTTTTTTTATTACACATTTATCCTATTTTTGTCCAATCTAACCTATTTTAATATATTTTAAAATGTATGGCAATGTGATGGCAAAACAAACTACTAAGCAGCCATCACCCTTCACATAATTTTAATATGCTGAACTGTTGCTTTATTATTATCCATATTTACAGATACCTCATTATTTAATGGTTCAACTAGTTATTGAGCTTAATATTTTGTCAAAACTATTATACATTATATTTCAGGATTCTTTTAGAAAGTTTAACCAATTGTAAATGTATTTTTTGAGCAATTTAACACATATACAAATATTAACAGGAATAATTACATTTTATATTATTTTAACCAATAATAATATTTCACAATATTACATTTTTTACTGTATCTTTTGTATCAATTCAGCATTGGTGAGCGTAAGAGCTTTTATGCTTTTATTATTCCAAACCTTTGACCTTAGGCAAACAACAGCAAGCAAGTACAATAAGAGCCATTTCAAATTGTAAGCCTTTCACGGTGTGTCTGTATGTACTGCTATTTCAAGGCCAAGCAGTGTGTAATATGAGAGGCTGAGGCTGCTCTTTACTTACAGTTACAGGGGATTCCCTGAGCTTTCCTGGGGAGCAAAAACTTGATAGATGTGAGGACCTCTCCACACTAAAAACCACAAGTAGTTGGACTACAGATACACAAGCACTTACAAACAGGCACTCAAACAGGAAGTCTCTCACGACTCGGGCATTTCGTGCCCATATTAGATGTTTGCTACGCACAGAGGGAACCGGAGAAGGCAGAGAACTCACATTTGTTCATGCAGGCATGAGGCCCGACGGTAAATGGAGCTCATAATGGCCAGAACATGTTTGGAAGGGCATCTAATGAGGAAGCCCATTAGGTATTAATAGTATTTTAAAGGCCTGGGGAGAGGGATCAGGAGGGATAAGGCAATCCTTGCCTATTGGATACCAGACAGGAGCTAATGCACATTTTTGGGGAGTTATTTAAAATCATGAAAGGGTATGAAGTGTAATTAGAGTAAAAGTAAATATTAGATGTAGCTTTTGTCCATTCCGGATTAAATGTTTTCGATTTGACCAGATTTATCTTAATACCCCAGAATACACTCACAAGCAAATTGCTTCTCCATTATCATTCCTAGATGAAATCCACCTTTTAAGGTTGATTCATCTAAATCCAGATTAATCATAGAGCTGAAGCAGTGTTTCTCTCAGATAGGTGTCACAGTCTGTGGTCTCTTTTAGTCTTCTATACTGCCTACATCCTTTGAAGCTGCATTAGCTTTTACCCAAGATACTGAATTTTTTTTTTTTTTTACAGCAGCTGGAGCTGTGGGTCGAGGTCATAGGTTTGTCTCTTTCTTTGCTGTAGAAAGGGGAAAGAGGGGTTTCTGAATGCATCCCCCTCTTTTACTTCCCACAAGGCTCAAAGGATGCTGGCAAATGATTAAAGACGAGATTCAGATGAAAGTGCCCACTGAAGGTAATAGACTGTACACTGGCTGCACTGTGAGATGTGCTTTAGAACAGTTTTCAGGTTTTGTTTGATGTTAATGGAATGTATCACATTGGTTGAATATAGCGGGCTTGTGTGCCTGTCAGAATTGAATTGACAATGCTTTTTAAATTCCTGATTTTGAATTATTGTAGCAAGCAGGATGCAGAAATGCATTATGATTGTGAATGCAAACTGATATTCAAAGAAATTCATTTAACTGTAACTTTTCCCTCTATTTATAATTGTTTTTAAGTCTCTTATTCTCACCAAGGCCTGCATTTATTTGACATAAAAAATAAAAACAGTATAAATACTAATGTTGTGAAATATTATTAATCTGTTTTTAAAATGTAATTAATTTCTCCGAGGGCAAAGACTTTCAAAAGTGGATAATTCTTCCAGATTTAGATACTTTCATACCTCTATCACTTCATCTCGGCATTACTTATTTTTTAGATGTGCGGCGAGGAGTCAAATTTATCATGGCGACCAGCTTTGAGACTAACAAAATCACAAAAAAATGAAAGGTGGGATCGATCGCAAGTGTCTCCCAGAATGATGAACTGGCACTTCTGTGAAAAATCAATGACTTCTCTCTTCACAAGTTTGACGTTATGCTTGTGACTTGTGTGTGAGCTCTTGTTGGTCTTATCTCCCCCCGTATCTTTTCTCAAATTATGAATTTTAACCACAATGTTTGTCTTCTCTTTTAATTCCCCTTCGATCTTAAATGCATGCCAATTTGATTTGTGCAGAAAGCCCCCGGCAGTAATACCACACAGGATAAGCTATATAAGTGAGTGCAGCTGGATGTATTTACAGCCATATTGACTTTGCCTGCCTTTATCTGTTTTGCTTTGTGTGGCACTTGCTTATTGGCTGCATGTCTTAGAATTCTATTGATCTGCTATATATGTTGCATCTCTGTGGGCAAGCCTTTATTAACAGAATCCATAAAACAGACACATGGCATTCCCACAGCGTGCTCAGAACTCCAGGATCTCTTTTCATATCATTCATAATTCATGCGTAACCCTCTAACCTCAACCTCAGTCTAACATAAATACGTTATTGACTTCATTATAGATTAACACGTTTGCTAATTCTGTGCACTAATGTGGTTGCACCTGAAATGAAGACACATTATGGTAATTTAGTTTAGCTTGCCTGTTTTAAAAACATCTTGATTGTTCAGTATGTACATCGAGTTTATGGATGAGATATTTGTGTTGGAGGCAAAAGAAAGGGTCGATGTGGTTTGAAGCTGACAAATATAGCAGTAAATATAGCAATTATGCACCTTAGTAAATTTCAGCTTTCTGTAAAAGCATTCGTCTTTTCTTCCTTCCAAAGAAAATGAGCCTTAGTCTCATTTTGACAGCAGAACTATATCTCCGATTTTTGTATTAGTGTGTGCGCGCACACGAGAGAATTGAAAGAGAGAGAGAGTGAGAGTCGGTAATGACGGTTTGCCTGTCAGTTATGTGAGATAGAGGGAAATCTTTGACAGCTTGAGAAAGTTCCTTCAGTTTCATCAGTGGTGGGAGAGCATGCTGTCACAAGCAAATCTACAGGCTAAAACAGGTATCCATCACAGAGAGAGAAAGAGAGAGAGCAAGAAGAGTGAGGCGTGTGAAAATGCCATTTCCTATCTTAAACAATAGCAGAGGACACAAGAAAAGATTCCCTGTTCATCTGTAATCTTTCAAACATCCTTCTACTGTAGGGTTTGCGGAAAAGAAAATCGCAAATGAAACAAAGTTTTGATTATATATTGTATAAAAGATATTCAGTCTTGGTTTTGGACATAAAAGCAGTGCACTGCAAATTGGAGCCAAAACAAACGTATTTGGCTTAGTCTGAAGCAGTATTCAGGAGTACCAGTGCATTAGCCCTGCTAACTTAACTACATATTTCAGTAGAGTGACAGTTTCTCAGATATTTTCAAAATAGTGAAACTTTTCCTGTAACAAGCTATCTTTTCCGACAAGTAGCAGTGTAGGGCAACCAAATGCTAAATTGAAGTGTTTTTTCTTTATACTCACATTGTAGACTATACAGCTGTTCAGTGTGTAGTCCTAAATGTGGAAAAGAATTTGTTCAGCTCTGGTGACATTTGCAAACAATATTGCTCACTTAAAGAGACAGTCCATGCAGGAAATTCCAATTGCTGTCATTTAAACCTCATGTCATTCCGAACAGGTACAATGTTCTTTCTTATGTATAAAACAATAGAAGACAGCTTAAAGATCTAAGTATTTAATTAATAAGTAAGTTAGGGTTTGAGTGTGTTTGTGTGTACTTGAATTTGTGGTTTACGAGGACACAAATGTGTATAATGACATAGGTACTACTACGTAAACATGGTTTATGAGGACACTTCTTGTGTCCCCGTAAAACAAAAGGATTAGAAAACATACTAAACAGTGTTTGATGAACTTCAAAAGCGGTACACATTTTCCTGTAAGGGGTTGGTTTAGGTGTAGGGTCATTGTAATACAATACCACATACAGTTTGAACATTATAAAAACCATTACGTCTATGGAGAGTCCCCGTAAACTACAAATGCAAGTATATGTGTGTGTGTTGCATTGTGTGTTGTGTTGGATGTAAATGAGTTTGTTTTTTCATCGAAACAGATTACATTATACAGTAACATTATATCACTTCCTCATAAATCTGTAAAATATATCACTCACTGATAAATCCATCACAATAATCCACAAGTAATCTACATGACTCTTTGTTCAGTACTGTTCTGGATTGTATATGCTCGTGAATTATGTTTTATCTGTGCATATTTTTTCCCTGGTTAGATGAGACATTTTTAATATTTTGATTATTGATTTGTTTATTAAGAACATGCAACTTTTCCTTTCACAAGACATTTTATTACTTAAGTGAGGTCATGTGGATTACTTACATTCCTCCATTGATAAGCAAGTGATTTAATGCTACATTTCTTCAGATAAGTTCTGATGAAGAAACAAACTCATATTTGAGGTGGTAAATAACTTATGGTAATTTCAGGTGGTTAATCACTTATGGTAGCCTGTTGTGTTGCCATCATAATTTTCAAAAGAGTAGCTTTTTTGTAATTAAACTTGTATCTTGTATGTAGTTTGCCTCTGATCTGTACATGAAAACATCTTATGTGGAATAGTCCCATGTGTGAATACTGTATGGAATTGCAAAATTACACATATCAGAAGAATAAAATGCACAAATTATTATAGAAAGTGTTTTGCTTCAGTTTTTTTTTAGTCGGCTGAAAATAATAAAACCATTTTCCTCCAGGGCAATGTAAACAGAAAGCTGATTTTAACTATCCACATTCTCAAAAAGTAATGGATAGGATGATATTGTCCTTACTACACACTGGGCAACTATCCATATGGATTTAACAATTCCCTGAAGCAAGGTCCAAAGCTAATTAAAGCCATACAGTGTGAAAACAAATCAAGGGAAGATGAGTGTGTAAACAGAGGTCAGCGCTGCTTTATCAAACAAAGACAGCAAATTGGGTCACAACTGTTTTGCTAAAAAGTCACACAAGTTTTTTCTCTTCTTGATCTCATTGTGAGATCTGAAAAGAAAACTGAAAGGATTTCTAAAGTGCTGCAGAATGTTTCAAAAATAGACTACACTGTACTTAAACCTGCTGTGGAAATATCCTGAAGCCAGTTACTATCAAAAACATTTTTTCTTTCAAAACCTGAGGCTTTTTTAGGCATTATGCAGTAGGTGCACTTTTGATGCTTAGGCTGTTCCAAAAGGTAACCGACTTAATGTTCCTCCTAAGGTACAGTAGCTTGTTTTAGCCAAATTCTATAACATGCATCTTTCATGGAGAAGATAATCTCAGAATGCTCATTGAAAAAAGAAACCCAATATAATGCATGCGTGAAGAGAAAGGCAGATAATAAATAAACCGTTCAGATGTTTGTGGTCTGTAATATTGTTTTAATGTGCAGTATTTGAAAGAAGTCTTTTATGCCCTTTAGGACTGCATTTATTTAATTTAAAATACAATAAAAAATATCTTGATAAATGTTATTGCAATTCAGTTTAATTGATCAATTTAATGCATCCTTGCTGAATAAAATAATTATTGTCTTTTAAAAAAAGTGTGAAGTAGTTTTTGTATTAGTCTAAAGTATTTCGTTTTAAGACTGAAAAGTACCAATAAAACATAATTGAGTGGAATCTTTCACACAATATTTGCATGCTCTATTTTTATTCCCCTCAGAGTATCACTTAACTAATAACTCTGTTAAAATCAATTGTGTGTTGAGTTTTCTATTCAGAGCCACTCAAAGATTGCTAAGTTATGATGCAGTGTTAGACTACAGCTAACTTTGTTTTGGAACAGGGCCCTTCAATTCACAAGTTTTAGTGGTTAAGTGTAAAATGAATGGCACTTCATATCCACTTAAATGCAAGTCACGTATTCATCATTTCATTCATTTCTAAAGCCTTCCTGTGTCTTTTATTAATTACTTAGCAATAGACTAACTCAGAACATACTCAGCAAATGAGACATACTGTAAATTGCAGCTTAATGATCAGCACCACGGACAGCTCCCTGCTCTTTCATATTCATTGTCTTACATTAAAATAGGTTTCACTGATATAATAAATCTTCATATGTCCACACACGCATCTGATTATAAGTATGCATAGCATCTACCAGTTCTCTTTGGAAACAATAAGCGTTGTTGTGTTAAACAAACGTGTTAGTCTCTTCACATGCTTATCGCATTCTCAAGTTCAGCTATATGTCCTAGCTGGTGGGAGGGTGCTGTACAATTTACCTGGATGAGCTGTCATTGTTTAAAATAACCGCTCACTTCTCGTGCTCTTATTCACAGTTTGGCTCGTCTGCGGAGCCAGCAGTAGCACTTTAAATGAGGAACTCTGACCGTGCAGCTCAGGGTTATCTGTGCCTCTCAGCAATCAGTTCCGTGACCTTATTTCCCAGTGCTGACACACATTTACTCTCGCCATCGCTGTTGTGTAGACTTCCTCAATGTCTATTATAGCCCAACATATGTTGTTGTGTTTTTCTGCTAACATGTGAGCGGATTCTTTTTGAGATCAAACCCTGAAGGTCGTGTTGGGTATGTTTCTGTTCTGATTGGCATGTTGGGATACAGCATGTGAGATTTCGTTTTAGGGATCTGTTAGCTATATAGAGATTTATGTAGGCCATTAATGGATTGTTTTGTTTTTTTTCTATACAGTAGAAAAACACATGGGCTTTGTTACAAAACATGATGAGCTGCCTTACTGCCTGCTCTATACAAAGGAATTTATATTGTAAAAACAGCATCCTAAATGTCACTTAACCTAATTAGTGAATTATTAGGGACCACATTAATAGGACTGCTCATGATAGACCTGACTAGTAATTAATTCCAGTGGAGGTCGATGTAAGCATGGTGCTAACGTGATATACGCTAATAGAGTGCAACAGCTGGGCTAAGGATGTTGAAATCCTATTCATTTTCTCAATACAGTAATTGACTTTTAATGTTGATTTAATGATAATGATCAATGAGTGGTATATGTTTTTGTTGAAGCCATTAGCCCAAATGTATGTGTGTATATATATACAATAATAATTAATATTTATATATGATTAATATATATATGTATAATGATATATAACAATTTATATATTTTATATTAGTTCATATGTATTTATATATACATATAAATATTTTTCGATTGCAGTGTGTCAGGGGATTGATTTCTTTCTTTCATTACAGTCATTAAGTACTATGTCCAATTTAATTAATTAATTAAATTGTTGTACAGTAGCTGATTGTTTGTTTAATGGCTTATAAATCTGAAATGTGAGAAAAATAAATGGAAAAATACTGTAACCATGCTTGAAAAAAGTGAGTGGACACTTATAAGCATATACAGTACATCAGCACACAATCATAATCATACAAAAAATAAACAAATCTTTAGACAAGCTAAAAATACACAAATCTATTTCTACATGTTGCAGTTTTTAATTACTATGAATACCTACATAAGTGTAACATTTCTACATTTTCTACCATCTTGAAGCTTTTATTTCATTTTATGTGAAGGAAATTTTAGGAGATGCCTCCATGGGTCTAATGTTATGTGTAAGCTGTATTCATTTGACAGTTTTTTGCTTTTTCCATGCTACATAGAAGGGAAGTAGTTACATTTGAATGCAGAGTAGGTTCTCAAACTGCAGTGTTGTCAAATGCTTAATGCAGGATTTAGAGATTGCTGGAAGACAGATGCTCTGAGAATGCCTAAAAATATGTGCCTGTACCCCTGTACTAGATGACTTGATTTGCTGTCATCCTGATTATTGTGATTGTGTAACCTCATAAATTTTCCCTGTAAGACAGCGTTTTGCATATAAGCTGTCCATATGGTTTGGTAGGATCCATAATCCATTATAAAAAAGTAATCCCACAATGTATTTGTCAATACAGATGCGTAATCCATGAGTTCTCACTGGAAATTTTGCTTGCCATTCTTGTCCATGCATGCAAATGGACAGGTTTCCGTCACTGGTGTGGTAATATATGTGCATAATGATGACCGGTCCACTTTCATCTCAGCACATGAAGCCCAACAGTAGAGTCACAGCTGCTCAGCTTATTTGCTCATTGAATTAGACCAATCATGAGCCAAATGGAGGAAAGACCGAACACAGTTACATGCGATGCTTATAAATCAGTCTTACTCTCTAATAGAACATTGGTATTTCAGCTCTTCTTATTACCCAGATGATCTTGCCACAGTGAAGGTTTTCACAGAAATTTAGGCTAAGATTTACTGAGGAAAAGGGGGGAAAATTGCCGATGGTCTCCAAGGCAGGAAGCTCATTTAGTTTCATTGGAGGAATGCAGCCCCTTTAAAAGAAGGCCAGCTCTCTTTAAGGTGTTTTGTCTCAAGTCCTTTGCGGGCGGGCGGCGACCGACAGAGCAAGCGGCCATCGGAAAGGGTTGTAGTGCTTATCCTGACTATCTACATGCCTGGTGCCACCTAAAGCCACCCTTTTTTCTCACCACTGACTGAGAACACACCATTAACAGAGCCACAGCTTGACAAGAAAAATGAAGAGAGCTATTTTCTGTGGCCTCGAGTGCCAGGCTGAATAATGAGCAGACATTCTTTCTCTCTTCCCCCTCCACGGATTCACTCCTCCTTGTGAAGACCCAGTCAGAGAAGAGTGTTTCTGTCTCTTCCCCCCCTTTTTTTTCTTCTCGCTCTCTCTTCCTGTGCCCTGATCTGTGACTTCTTTTCCAAGGAAACCAGGGCAGGAACAGACTGTGTGTGCACATCACATTCAAGATCTTTGAGAGGTGAATTAGATAAGTGTCTAGTGTCATCTGATTTATTGATTTGAGGACCAGTTATTTTGCAACCAAAATGTCATGAACATTCTTACTGGAATCATAGTGGAATGTAGGTGTCTTACAAAATAAGAGTCTTGCATTATTTTGTTTTCTAAATGGAAATAAATGTCAAGTATTTCTTATAAATAGCAATGACATTAAATTGAGAGCAGCTGGAGCTGGAAATCTCATTTAAGAGGGTCACAGTGAAGTATGACTATTTTTTTATTTTATCATATTCTTTTAAGAGTAAATTGTATGCATTATGCCATGCACATTAATTTATAGTTCTGTATTAAGGATGCACAATAATCTGATGATATTAGAGATTTAGTCAGAAATCGCATCAGAAATTGTATTGTGTCTGTACAGTACGTTCTGTAAATATATGATTAATCATTCATGGCAACATGTTTTTTCAATATTATTCAAACTATATTACATTTAATGACACAAGATTAAATGAAAAAGAAGAAGAAATGTACTGATTATACTTAAAACCTGAGTTGGTTTGGAAATATAAATAATAATAATAACAATATCAAAAGCAATGCTCTGCATATATGTATGTATGCTTACATATAAAATATTTATATCTGAAATATAATTGATATAAACTATTTAATATTTAATTGTGAATATTTGTTCATTTCCACAATTCAAGTCATCTTCAAAACACCAATTTATTGTTATAGTTATTGTTAAAGGATTACACAAACCATAAAACTAATATGCTTTTTGTACTTTTTTGTACCATACATTATATATGTGTGTGTGTGTGTATGTATACATATAATACTAATATTTTTTTTTTATTATCAGGCATTTATTGGTTATCAGTTACAATATAATACAGCTTAAATTTTTTTTTTACTTAATGGCCAGAATTTTTATATCAGTGAATCCTTATTCTGTCTTTATAATGAATATCAACAACTGAATCATTCTCTTAAGGCATATTAGGAAAAACATCTGGGATGTTGATTTTATTTGAAATAAAAGGAAATATTTCCATTAAGCGAGCAAGCAATCAAGTCACAGTGCACAAGTTGAAGCACACAAACACACACACTAACAGAAAGAAAAGGGCATTAACCAGATCCTATATTCTCGAAGTGGCTGTGTTCCCTGCAGACACCTCTTCCCCTATCCTTGAGTGCTAATAAAATGACGTGAGGACCTTTTTGCTGCGCAGAGTCAGACAGCGTGAATTCACAGCCGGAGAGCAACCGATGAAGCGCCATGGGTGTTTTTCCTTTGCTGTGTTCGTACTGGATTGCGTATACAGATGTCTAAGTGTGTTAAAATGTGAATTTGTGTTTTCGTCTGTGACTCGTGAATGCAGCTGTTCATCTCTTTCTCCTGTGTAAACATGTTGTTTGTGTTAATATTTGTCAGCGAATGAGCATGAGCGCATGAGGGAAAGGCAACTGCGGCAGCAATAGTTCAGCTGGCTGTTATTGGGCATGGGGTTTGTGATATATGGTTATGGCCATTCATTGAGAGCCAATTAGGCCTCCTCTGTTTTTGAGCGCCGTAGAATTCCATAATGCACTACTCTCCAGAGCACCCATGGCTGCCTCCTCCAATGAATAAAGAACAGGAAATAGAATTCTCAACAGGAGGATTTGGTGGCTCATGTTTACTCACTCGTCACAGCAGCAGTAAATAAGCGATGTTCTTCTCTTCTGTTTTGATATAGATAACAAGCCATTTTCTATGGATCCACTGATCATCATCTACTTAAACCGCAAGGCTCGTTCCTACAAACACATCTGAGTCCTGCGAGCAGGTAATTTTGTGTTTAATTTTCATTTTTGTCCTTGTTTTTTTCATTTCGAGCCCAAACTTGTTCAGACAGCATTTGCTGTTAATCACACCACAACCTTCCAGCTTTAATCTGCCATTGTGATTTACAAAAGGAGGGGTGAGAAGAGACCAGAGGATCTGCTGTTATGCAGAATTGAGCACAGGCTTTTATCCTTTCAAACACTGGCAACAATTGTACGACAGCCTGACCTCTTTTCTGATGCTGATTAGCGTGGTATTTGAGCTGACATTAAACATGGTGCAGTAATTATGCTAAAAGGTAACAGAGAGGTAAATGCAAGCAGGGAAAAGAGGCTCTTCGTTCTGATACACTTTATAAACTCTGCGGTCAGGTTAAGTGGTGGACTCTACAGATATGCAGCGGTTTCCAGATAAGGCATTAGCATTAAAGTAAGAAATCTCTATCTATAGCAGCCATTAGGTTTTCCATAAAAGCAGTTTTGTGAGATCTTGTCTCACAGCATTATTTCGAAACTTTGCATCAAGTTCAACGGTGCAGTAAACGGCTCAATACCCGGAGCAATTCATTAGCAGTAAATGTGCAGTTATAGCATGGGTTTTAAAGTTTTAAAGTGGGTTTTGCTAAAATAATCTAGTTTATGCCGGGAACTAAAAGATGAAATATTAAGTTTAACGCAATGTCTGTTAGTTTAGCTTTTTTCTTTTGAGGGGCCCTGTGGCAGTCCCTGTTCAGAAAAGGGATCAAAATCCAAGAATGAAAGAAATAAAAAGTAATTTTATGGTTTAGAAGTTCCTTGGTGGTATATGTATATATATAATTATATAGATAATATATCATTTACATATAACTTATTACAATTATGTGTATAATATATGTACAATGTATTTCATATAAATATAAATTATTATTAATATTTTATTATCTGTTAAATTAAAATAAATTATAATAGTAAATTTGGGGTTTCTCTAACCATTATCATTTTTGGTAACACTTTATTTTAAGGTTCCACATTAATGCATTAGTTAAGCATTAATTAATGGTTAATTTGTTCACAATATAAAAACTTACACACTAGTAAGTAATAATTAACCTAACATTTTATGGTTAACATTACATTAGTTAGTGCTAGTATTAATTAATTAATTTCTGATTAACTTGTTCACAATAATGCATCAGTTAAGGATGAACACACATATAACTAATGATTACCTGAACATATAATAAGGGTATATTAGCCGCTGTTTACAATTAATTAGTCATTTTCATTGGTTCACAACAAACATTTATCAAACTTCCTTTATTAGCACTAAATTATTGGCAGTTTAGCCTTTATTATTACCTTATAGTCTATAAACTTGAATATTACTCAATAGGTGCCAAAATTAATATGGATTTAAGTTTCACTTTAGAATAGGTGGTCAAATTCTATTTATTAGCACTATATTAATCGGAGTTTAGCCTTAATTTTTAGCTTTTCCTAATCAATAAACTTGAATATCACTCAATAAGTGTCATAATGTAGATTTAGAACAGGGGGTCAAATAGTCTT
>JAUCMT010000039.1:20562128-20592503 GCA_032357475.1 Enteromius thamalakanensis | reverse complement strand
TTGTGAACAAATTAACCATTAATTAATGCTTAACTAATGCATTATTCTGACCCCCTATTCTGAAGTGTTACCATTTTGGTAACACTTTACAATAAGGTCCGTTAACAACACGAGTTCTTCCGAATTTATTAATATTAGTTAATGATAATTTCAGCATTATTATAAGCATAAGTTGTGTTTGTTAACATTAGTTAATGCACTGTGAGCTAACATTAGCTAACAATGAATTATTGTATTTTTATGAACTAACAACTCACACTGCAATAAATGTGTTGTTCATTGTTTGTTCATGTTAATTAATACATTAACTGATGTTAATAAATTAAACCTTATTGTAAAGTGTTACCATTATTTTTACTTATAAAAAGCATGAAACTAGCGATGCTGAGATCAAGTGTTCAGTTAAAAGGGAACACAGTAGCAAAATGTATAAGCTGAATATAATATTGCCTAGATAAAAGTATACGCCAAATCCATAATGCATGGAAGTGAAAACATCTCCAAAAACCTTTAGCTTGAATAGACTTTACACCTCTAGACATCAAAAGTCCATTTTCATGAGAAGCATAATTCCACTAAACTTTTAGCGAACAAAGACATATTTCAAAACATGCATACATGCATACAGCAGGCTGCAAATGAGATCGAGCTGTGGTGGGCTAATGAATGATAGGCACTTGAAACTGTGAAGAACGACGGTACAGCTGGCAGAGGCAAACACCGATGTGAGTGAACATTAAAGATTCATTCAAACAGCTGTTCCTTATCCAGGACAGCACGATCCACCACCATGTGCTCTGATTCTAAAACAGAAGAGTGCAGGAAGCAGGGGTGAAAATTTGACTAAAGCTCAGGGTATTACATGAGCAGCAGAGTCAGCCGAGAGATCTGTCTGCGCACTGTCTTCAGTGATTGAAGGCTTTACCTTATACTAAAAAACATGAAATCCGTGGATTGAGAGCAGAAAACTATGACAGCTGCATTTCAAGATTTTGTGCTTGAATCTCACACACAGTAAAGTTCAGGCTAAAAGTTAGAGTGAACTGAGGATTAACAGACTGACTGTATTTGTGTCTGTTTGTGTTTGTTCTTCTTATAATATATAAACAGTAGTATATAGATATCTCCTTTATAGTTTATAGATTATTTAGCCAGATATTTGCTTTGGGAAAAAGTCCTTAATTATCATTGTGTACCACCAACAACCTCTAAGTGACTCTCAGGTCTCACTTTCTGATGCCTTTTCTTCTAAATGTATTTTAAATGTTTTTTTAAATGCTGTTCTTCAGTAGTTTACCAGTCAGTAGCAGTTGTCTTTGGTAAGTGATCTTGGCTTCATTTAGGTGAGTAAAGGGTGTGTGCGTGGTAAACTGTAACCACTACTTCTCAGTTCATTGTCAGTGGGAGAAAGACGACAGAACGGTGGCAATGAAAGCTTGCCATAGCGTTCGTTGCAAGATATAAAAAGATGTTTTACAGAATGCCTCAGTGTTTTTTTGAATCATTTAAGGTTGTTTTGGTCCCCTTTGACTTTCAGCAAACAGACACAAATGGTTCTTCAAAATATCTGTAACACTTTAGTATGGGGACCAGTTCTTAGTATTAACTAAATGCTTATTAGCATGCTTATTATTAACATATTGGCTGTTTATTAAAGCATATATTCTGCGTGAACTTATTCTACATCTCTATTCCTACCCTATACCTAAATATAACAACTACTGTACCTTACTAACTGCTGATAAGCAGCAAATCAGGAGTTTGTTCAGACAGAAGTCATTTGTTAATAGCTAGAATTGGACCAAAATATCTTCTTTTTTTCTTCACGGAAGAAATTCATGCAGGTTCGGTAGGATATGTGAATCAGTAAATATGACAGAATTTTCTATTAATATCATGATTGAAAATGTTTAATCTGTAGTAAATGCAATGTATGTGTATATGTTATTTTCTTTAGAGTGGTTTCTTAATATTCTTCAGTGAGATTGAAAATACAGTTTTTTACTTTTTTTTTTATGACAAATCAAACAGCTTTTATGGTTAAGGTTACTTCCTGTCAAATTAGTCTAAAATTGCTCTATGTAGTGAGTTTGGTTAATTTTTATTATCTATTATTTCCTGTACATATAACAGGTTATTAAAAACAATTATCTCATCCATGTTTTAGTTTCCTAACAGTTAGCTAGTGCAGAAGTAATAGTGGTAACACTTAGAGACCAATTTGTCACTATTTACTAGTTGCTTATTAGCATGCCTAATTATTAACACATTACCTGTTTATTAGCAATTATAAAGCACATATTCTATATTCTACTTCCCAAATCCTACACAATACCTAAACTTAATAACTGCTTTAAATAAAATGTGACCAAAGCGGTGTATGAAAAAAACTCGTACACAAAAAAGTGGCAAGATTGCAAACAGATATCACTTGTCGCAAACTGTGTAAAATGAATCATCTTATCCTCGCTAGCTTTCAAAATCATGTCATTTGTTTTCAGTTAAACACAAAAGCAGACATTTAGCCTTAGACAATTCTTAGACTACTGGTTTGCATAAAATGAAAGCTCCCAAATTAAATGTTATTCATAGAGTGTTAATCTTGCCTTCTGCCCTTTTGAGCAACACGAGGGTGAGTAAATGATGACATTTTAATTTTTGGGTGATGTATTCCTTTAATAGTCTTGAGTAACATTTACCCTTACAAAATCACAAAATGACAAATTTAGCATTGAGCGTCATCTGAAACAATATGCTTCTTTTCATCAGCATAAAACTGGTTAACTGATGGCTTTTCTCAGACTTTACCGGATATAATAATTTCCAGGATGAAATATTTAGTCCTTTATCCCTAGACCTTGGTGAAAGGAAAAGGCTGTTATCTGTCATCAACACAAAACACGTACCTCCCTTGCAGAATCTCAGCCACGCAAAATAATCAGCCAAACAGGAGAGCTACTCCCGCTGGAAATCACGGTAATAAGCCCACCGTCCCCTTTCGAAATAACAGCTGGTTATGTTTTTCTAATGGAGAAGCGCCATCACAAGCCGTCGCTTCTCGTTCATCAGCAGCTGTTAGCTGTGACTGGAGGTGCTGAAAGAAATCGGCATACTATTCGTGCGCTGTGTGCAGAACCAGATCTTTTAGAAAGGAGAGCTGTATAGAGTTAAGGCTGTGACCCTGCAGAAATGATGCTCCTGTCTCGTCACCTTCACACCTGGATTTTGAGACGAGGGCAAAGGGTCTGGGTCGGCTTAATAGTGACAACTCTCATGCTGATGATTCTGAGGTGATACATGTGATATGGACCATCTGCCAAGGGGTCACTCTGCCCTGACTGGGCCTGTTTGAAACATGAACGTGTGTCTGCATGTGTCAGACCGAGCGCTTGCATCCCTCAGGCTAATTTGGGACTGATGGAGGACAGACATATTCTCTTCTGCTATTTCTTCTCTTTGCAGCTCAGAGGATAATATTTGTTGTTGTGTTATTTTTGTCTTCAGCAGAGATGGTTTTCTACATGTGGTTGAATGGGAATAGTTCACCAAAGGAATGAAAATTCTGTCATTATTTACTTACCCTCATAGTGCCAAACTTGACTTTATTTTATATTACTATTTTAGAATCCGGTAGCACTTTTAGCTGTAGCTTGGCATTAAATCTGATTAGACCAGTAGCATCTTGGCCTGCTGGACCCATGGCACAGCTGCAAAGTTCCTTGATTTCTAGTTCCTTGTTATAATGGTCTAGAAAATCACAACTTTTCATTTTCGGGTGTCCTAGTATACAATGTCACTACAGAAGAGTTTTAAATTGGAAAAAAATATTAAAAATCTTTGGTAATTTTTGTGCGAGATGCTAACGGTCTAATCAAATTCAATGATCTCTGCTAAGCTACAGCTAAAAGTGTTACCGCCAGACCCGGAGATCAGCTGAATGGATTAAAAAACGGTAAAATGCAACAAAAAAACATGTCATGTTTCTTTAAACTGCAGCGCTTAAAAACACATACGAATAATAAAATCTCCATCATCTGACAAATTTCTATAGATTAATCGTATCTACTGGTATGTTGCTGTAACGTTCAGCTGGATGTGCCCATTCAGACCACTGGAGGGCACTCTAGCACCCAGGACTTCTGTTGTGTGTGTGTTTCCCTGTTTTTCACTCCCGGACTTTTATGTTAAAAACTTTATCACAGCCCAGTGCACTTTCACCTGGATATCCCCTGACATAAAAGCCGCTCTGTGTCAGATGTTGTGACGGTTTGTTGTTGATGTCACTATTCATTCGTGTTCCTTTGTATTTTGGTATACTGTCATTTGTTTTTTTCGTTTATTATAATTGCCTGGACCCTAGGCTTCCCCTCTGCTTTCCCCCAAGGACTCTGTTGAACGTTATTTTGGACCTTTTGCTGCGTTTTCGACTCTGTCACTGCTTTATTAACTGCGTTATTGTATCTGCCGGTGAACGATCGCTCTCATTTTGACTCTGAGCCCTTAATAAATCACCATTCTGCATTTGAACTCGCACGCCTTGCGTACTCTCTATTGTAACAATTGCCCTCCCCTACCATTGGCAACTAATTTTTATCAAATCAGAAAATTTTAACTACAAATGGTCTCAAAAATATTGACATAATTGCTTCTTTATTAGCTTTTTTTAAGCATTAGTTGCATACTTATCTCATTTTGTGCAAGCCAGCTTGAAAGTACTATAGCTAACAGTCTGCGGTGAAGTTTGCTTTCCTCTCTGGGTAATTTGAAAAGCCGCAGGGTGTCTGTCTGCACAATTAAAACTTGGACAAAAGTTAATAAGCAAATTTGTTTTAGCGTTTAATCAATGGGGTGTTTGTGAAGTAAAGCCAGAGCAGCTCCGCTTTCATAAATGATTACATTGTTTAGCATTTTGCAATGTGTAATGTAATGCAACACAAGAATCCAAGCGTTGCTCCTTCAGCTCACAGGCAACAGCGTAGGCCTGCTATGCCTCCATCCCACTATAGGCCACTTTTAGCACAAACATCCTAACAAGAGCTTTGTCTGACCTCGTTCCCTTCCTCTGTTGTTTCACAGCGAGTTTGACTTAGCTCGGCTGATGTCATCGAGTTTTCCTCAAACAAGGAGGCACGGAGAAGACAGGAGAAAGCGGAGAAAATAAGAAACAAAGAAATCCCACATGGCGTCATTTCACTTTTCAATCCGACGAGCCTTGCTCACTGCCCTCTGCTTGGAAAGAGTCAGAGAAAGAGCGAGATTAATGCAGATCATCTGTCATCACCTGGCAGCTGATCAAAAGATCTCATTGGCAGACAGCATTCGAAAATCCACCGGAGCTTCTTTTTTCTCACTTGGAGCAGTAGAGGCAGTTTCTCAGACACATATGCACTGGGTATTGGCTTTAGGCATGTAGGGAGAAGGGAGAGAGGCGTGAAATGGCACTAGCATTCCTTGGAAAATTAAAAGCAAAAAGAGTGATGTTGAGACACACATGTTTTGAGACATCAGGGAGTACGGTTTGTGGCGTGCCGAATGTAGATCCCAGAGCAGGGGATTTGGATAGAATTTGAGCGGGGTACAAGGGTAGCGAGAAGAAGGGGAGAAAATCACATTCTTCAGAAGAGCGAGAGAAAGACTCTTGTTCTTTGTTGCGAGAGCTTCACCCCAAGGCTTGTTGCTGTGCTGATGGAGAGGAAGCAGGTCCCTATGTTGTAGTGTTGCGCTGCTTCTTTTTCATTCCTTTTTTTGTCTTGTTATGCATTTATTTTCAATTTTCTTCTCTATTTTTTTCACCTTGTGAAGGTAATTGCCTAAGCGTTTTTTCAGGTCACAATTAAAAGTGTGTTTCACAGTTCAGTGAATCTTTTGACAGGCAGGTATTTAACATAATTGCCAATTCAGAAATTAGCTCTGGCATGCTTAAATGTTTGGTTTTAAGAACTAACGCTACGCTGCATACTCAAATATAGTAAACTTTCTGTTTGCATATGGCAAGAAATTCACTGTAGGAATTGTTCCCCCAGAAATAATGATTCTGTTGTCATGTTGTTCCAAACCAGAATGGAACACAAAAAAGGACTAAGAAAAGAACCATAAAAATGACTCCATACAACTCTTGGGTGTATTTCAAGACTTCTGAAGCCATTTGACAGCTTTGTGTGTGGAACCAAATGAAATTTAAGTCAGTATTCACTGGCTGTAACTCTAGTTAAATCTAATTTGGCACATGTTTGAGAATCTGACATTTGGTTATGAAAATCTAATGATGCTAGTGACGTCCAACCTGCTGCACAGACAGCATATATAAATGCCTTATTCTGCATGATCATCCTAGTAAAAAACTTGCTTAATGTAGTTGAAATACATTTATTTAATGCTAAGTGTATACTGCATACAAAAAAACTACTTAATGTACTTAATAAAGTACTCCCTGCAATGCTTTTAGTATTCTAAACTGGAACAACCAATTTTGTACTTAAAGCACTTTAATTGTGAAGAAGTCCAGTTAAAGATGTACTTAGTATATTTGATTGCGCTAAAGTGGAACTCTTGCAAGTATGCTTCAAGTACACTTAAAATATTTTGCATTTAAAATCCTTATCAAAAAGTGACATTAAAACATATTTTAGACATACATATATTAATTTTTACTTGTGCATATTTTAGATACCTTTTAGATTCCATTACTAAACTTAACAACTACCTTACTAAATGTTAATAATCTGCATAAGAAGTTCATATAGAAGTCCGTATAGAATATTGAGAATTGTTCCCCAAACCAGAAATATTGGCCAAAAATAAATCAATATTTTAAGAATAAATACAACAGAATGGCATAAGGGTTTGCAAATAATGTCAGAATCTGTGACATTTTTGGTTGAAATGCTTCTTTATCTCATTTTGGCATAGTTAAAATATTTTTCCCATTGTGTCTTTGGAAGCATATTTGCTTAATGCGTTTATTCAACAAATCGAGCCATCTCAGAGGTAACACTGTTTGAAGTCATTTGGCCTAACCTTACACTGACATTCAAATCTGTATGCTGGAAAATGCAGACACCTGAGTGCCTCGTATGATGCGACTGCACCCCTTCTCACCTCTATCTGCAAAAGTAATTATGGCAAACCACAGAGCGACGGCACACTGGATTGACGAGAAGGCTGCCAATAAAGGTCATGAAAATAAACACATCTCTCTTGTTATGGAGGAGAGGGTGCAGTTTCTAGTGGAGTGCTGATGCTTAAGGCCAGGAATTCTCCTTTACCTCGCCGGTCCCCCAGCAGATGCTGTTCCTCTGCGCAAAACCCTAAATTCCCCTGAGATGAGACATGACATGAAGCGAGAGACAGAGCTTCAGCGAGGATCATGGGTTGAGAGGAAGGTTGCTGAGACATTGTGGAAAGTGCATGGAAGCAAGTGAGAGGTGAGAAAGGGAGAGGGTGAAAGTGTAGGAGAGCCTGTGTGTATTTTTGTGTGTGTTAGAGGTGAGGAAAAAAGACAAACTGTCAGGTTTTGGTGGAACAAAAGCAATAGCTGTATGGGTATGTGCAGCAATGAAACAGGTAGCCCTACAAATTGTATTAATTATTGTTTAATCAGAACAGTGATTTAATTTAGATGAGTTAATATGGAGTTTCCTTCTTTCATTTTATTACTTGATTAAATCAGTTTCTCAACCCTGGCGGTCCGAAGACACCTAGTGTTCTGTGGGGTAATTGCAACAGGTCAGTTGAATCATCCTTTTTTAAACTATCTAATACCATTAATGTCATGGAAGTATTGGTAGTTCTCAACCTGGGGACCTCAGCAAACTTTCAAGAGAGCTGTACGATGACCAAAATATGTTTTAATATATTGTTAATAATAACTTTTAATAATGCAAATGCACACCAGGGACAATAACATCATATTTATTGTTTAAACTGGTGTTTTTAATGAAGAAAATAATATCAGATACAGTATATTTATTTTATTTTATTTTATTTTTCAAATGACACCATGTATTTAGAATATTACATATGCATTAATGCTTTAAGCAGATGGTTCAATCCAACATTTCATATCAGATCCAATCCAGTTAATCATAAAATCAGTAATATTCATATCATACAATGCCGGCTTGATAAAAAGCTGGATTAGTAAATAACCTACAGCAGAATGGAAACGCAAAAAAGTGCCTTAATTTTAGGCTGTGGAGTGGTTGATAGTTTAAGCGCTTGCAAAGAGACTTGTCCTCAGATGCTTTTTGAAAATTGTTCCCAGAAGATAGAGTTTGGCAGTTCATTCTATCAGAGAGGATCAGAGAGGGTGAAGATTTTGTAAAGTGACTTGGTACCTTATTGTGAAGACCCAGCAAGGTGCCACTCATTCAGTGACTGGAGGGAGCGTACACTTACAGAAGTGTATTGAGGTAAGGTTCCAGTGGCAGCTTTGAAAGCTGGTGTCAAAGCCTTAAATTTGATTCTGGCAGGGACTGTGGAGTAAATCAGGGGAGTTGTGACGTTGGTCCTCTTTGACTGATTGAAGACCAGACATGCTGCTGTGTTCTGGATCATCTACAGAGGCTTAGTCACGCTGACAGGAAGACCGGCCAGTAGAAATCAGCATATATCAGATGTTTTTATATATATTTTAAGTTGACCACTTGAAGTGTCCAAAAATGTCATATGTTGTAATGTACTATGACAAAATGCATTCGTGTAGCTAAATAGTAGGATGTTTTGCACAGGTTATACTGATTTGATTATCTTTGAATTGGCTTCCTGGCGTTGCTTTACATATTCTAAATGAATAAATTATAGTAATCATTTGTTTAATCATTATCCTCTTATATGGTGTATCATGGCTAAATTTGTCTGTAGTACAAATTGCTTTGAATAATGTTATAAACACTAAATTGTCTTTTATTAGGAGAAAACTTTTTTTTTGTTGTGTCGATCATTTTTAGAAAAGGATTCTGCTCTTGCTAGCCCATAGCACAGAGTCACAGTGAGTCTGTCTGTACTCTGACCTCTGGCATCTACTGGATGTTGACCTCCAGAGTGTGGGGATTGACCGGGCGGGCTGCCCAAAACCATCCGGCTGCTGGCTGGCCCTTGCCCAAGGAGACTTGATCCAACGGATTATCCACCCAAGCTTCAGCGCTGGCCAGCCCTTCAGACGCACTGACTGGAAAAAAACAACCTTTCTTGCTATGGGCCAGTCTTAGGGGATTGATTGTTTAAATGAAGTGCTCCTGGGGGTGAGTCTTTGGAAATAGGGCTCATGGACTGCTGCATGACACAAATTTAGCCAACTGCTTAAGAACGGTTATTGACAACTGAATGCTCTGGAATACATCAATCAAACTGCAGTTTTACAGTAACCAGTGATACAATACTTTCTCACCTTCATTTGGTTTTAAACATGTTTGGCTTTCTTTATTCTGTATGTTTTTATATGTCGTTGTTGTTTTGGACCTCTCTAACTTTAACTGTGATCAAAAAAAGTATTCTTTAAGATGTCTTTTATGTTCTGCAAAAGAAAGAAAGTCAAGCAGGTTTGGAACAAAATGATTCAAATTTTTCATTTTTTGGAAAATGTCCCTTTAAAGATGCTATTTTGTCGGACGAAATACATCCCAGTAGTAATTATGTCTAGATAGGTTTGCTGGTCAGGAGTGATGAGTTTATTCAGATTTGGAGGGGAAATTGTATTTTAATTACTTTTGTAAAAAATATAAATATTTAATTTAGATTAAATGTACTACGCTTTGCAGATTGGAAAAAAGAAGACCCTCCTGAAAGTATTAGCTTGAGACTCCTTAGAGATTTTTAATGAGCTACCCAGACCACACTAAAACACGAAAGCCTATCAATCTATAAATTATATCAATTACAGCCTCAGAATTTGCATTTCAAAATCTGTTTTCAATAGCACATTTAAAATCTTCCTCAGATGTGCAAAGCAGCTGATGCTAATAGATTCTGAAGTATATCTAATTAAGATAATGAGAGCTTTGATGTCCTATGTCAGAAAGTACAACTCCACAGCTGAGCAACTATATACACAAAAAGCGGCCTATCTATCTCCCCATGAAAAGTTCTTGTGCAGCTCATTTCCCCTTACCATCAACTAAGTTTTTTTCAGGGAAAATGAGCAAGGTTTGTTTCAGAGAAAGAGGTCATGACTACAGCTCCTCTCCATATTCATTTGACCTCTCTTTCTTTAGATTCGACTGGAAGAGCGCTGCTACTGTACAATGAATATGCATCAACCCTTTCTCACATGCTGCACTGTCCTTCATGGATGATAAACAGACTGCAGAAATTCATTTACATTTGTATTGACAAGAGATTTCTCCAATTTAATCACCTTATTTTCTCATTTGTAGCTTTCCTCAAAGTCAGCCTACTTTCCACTATTTTTTTCTTCTTCTTCCAAGCTGCCCCATTTCCATTTAAATTGAATAGGACACACGTCTTAATGTGACAGATATTTTTTTAAATGGCCGTGATGGCTTGAACAAATCTCAGCATCTTTGGGAGTTCAGAAGAAATGCTTGCGCCGCACTTTTTCTATTTGCTTTGTAATCCGGGCGGGTTAATGTGTTTTCAATAAACTGAATTGAAATTTCTTGTCTATGTAATGACATATTTTCCTGATAGTGTTTTGGAAATCAAGTGTGACAGTTTTGACGGTCATGTGCATCATTACTGTTAAAGTGTGTAATTTCGGAATCATTAGCATAGTCAAATTAATGTTTTCAAGCAGGTTCCCCCTGAACACATTCCCTTCTCCAACTGGTCCAGTCAAACAGATAGCCCCGCCCTAAGCTCATGCCATTGGTTAAGCCACTGTTGCTATGTCGCCTGCAGTGTTTATGCTTTTTACGGTAAATTAATTTACAAATGGCTTATTCAGAGTTATCTGCATCAGAAATATCAGACAGTATTGTAATGCTGGAAAAGTGTATACATTACTAAATTTATTCACTGTTCAGAAAAAGATTACAAGCTTTCTTTCACAAGACTCTCAGTACAAAACCTGGAGTAACTCACCTTGATGTACAGTATAATGGACTTTTCATGTTTTCCCGCTAATATGTTGATATTGCATGCGTGACATAATGCATGTCAATTTTATCAGCCAAGCCAACTCATAACCATGCATTTATACAATATATTGAAAAAAGTATTACAATTTAAAATAGCTTATTTTCTATTTAATATATTTTTTAAAATGTCATTAATTCCTGTCATGGCACTACATTCTCCAGTCTTCAGTGTCAAATGATACTTTAGAAAGGTTAAGAAAGGGCAGCCATAACACCTTTTTTCCACTTGTGCACATACAAATAGCCAGCATTTACTAGTCTGGACCTCCAAGTACAACCGAAAACATACGCATGTGTTTTTGCAGGTGACAGAGCTTTTATCGTTCCTAAATGTGCCAAAATTAGTCGGAGGGAGAAAAAGGAAGCTGCCTAGCTTTTGAAGAATTAATAAGGCTGTCTCATTTAAATGTGCACAGCGTCTGAGACAGCCTCTGAAAGTCCCAGTTTTACATTTTCTTGACAGTGCCTTTGATGAGCACTGATAAAGTACAGCAGCTCCCAGGGATCCCACATCTTATAATAAAGAGTTTGGCGGTGGAGACGAACTCAGCTGATCCAAGCTATGCATTATTATGTGTCTTCCTAGCAGAAAAGCAGCTCCCATTTATACCTCCCACTATTTTTACACTGTTATTATGGCTTAACATTATCAGATTGTTCATATGCCAGCCTATAAGCACATAACTGCTTTTGTTCTGAAGGAATGGTTTACGTGAGTGACAGTGTTTAATGCCTTGTTGGTATCTGGCTCATACGTTTAAGATTCACCATATTAGCACCATCTTCTGTGTAACAGTTTTAGAAAAACAAAGCACTTTTTCTTAAGAGCGAGTGTTGAGAGATGAGCAAAATCACCTCTTCTAAGAGTAGCAGGTCAAAAAAGATGAGTTTAAAGGGCTTTTCTGCCTTTCATCGTTGGCTTATCCTGCATCCTCTCCACTCAAATTGCAAACCAGCTCATGTATCAGATGGCTGCACATGTAGGTAGGCATGTGACCCATTTTTGAAACATAGCCTTAGGCAACGCTATGCATAGATAGCATGTATGTTCTCACCTAGGTTACTAAAAGCTTGACATTGGTGAGGAAAGAGTGTGAGAAGAGTAAATCCCTAAAGGCTAGTCATTCACATCCTGGGGTCAGGAATTGGCTGATTCTGATTGGTCGGTCTATTTTTGAGTATACAAAATTGCAAATATACATGTGTATTATTTAATAATATTTATTCTTTAATAAGGATGTAAATTTCCGAGTTGCTTCTAATAATATTTTCAGACATAACTTTATTTTTAATGGGTTTTGCATTTGGATAAATATTTAAAAATGATCAAAGACTGTTTCATTGTGGCTGTATTGTTCCCCAACAAATGCTTTATTTTGATACCCCACTTTAGACGTTAACTATAAGTAACTTTTTAACTACATGTCAACTCATTCTCATTAATTACAACTGTCTAATAACTCTTAGAGTAGACTGTTAGGGTAGGTTTAAGGTTAGTGGAATAAGTTGACATATACTTGCAAAGATTCTCATAGTTAGTATGTCACGGACACATCCAAAATAGTGTTAGAAGATATTAAGCAAACAGTCTACTAATACTCTAATGACTCCTAGTGTACATGTAGTTGCAAAGTTACTTACTGTTAGTAGGATGTCTAGTGGGCAATCGAAATAAAGTTTTACCACCTTTTCTTATCATGCCCACAATTATTTTATTAATTTATTTATTTGTTTGCAAGTAGACCACCAAAGGGTAAAGTGAGGCATGGGGATCTTAATTTTAGATGGTCATGCATCAGTGAGATTAATGAAAAATGTTAACTGATTAATGTGAACTAAGTTTTCTCTATGTGTTTTTGTCCTCCGTGGTCACAGCGTCTCTTAAGGGGGCTGCAGCGGAGGCGATAGGGCAAAGAACCGCTCGCAGCTCAGTCAGCAGAAAGTGTATAGGAGAAAGCACCTTGTTAAATGAGCAAGCTGCCCAAAGTGATCTATGTTAAATTAGACTGGACATGAAGAAAAGCCTTCCTTTTTTACGGAATCTCAACTATCAGGCTGAAGCATTAGGCTGTTTGGATTATTGGGATAGGATGTTTGTCCTCAACGCTGGCTGGGGTAAGTGGAGGTAAATGATAAACTTAACTATATCAGTGTTGTACAGGGGTAAACATATTCAGAGAAATAGGTTTTCAGCACTATTGGGGGTTGAAATGAATTTTCATTCAACGTTCTTATGCTTCCCAGGCATAAGAGCTAAAAATAAATGTGAGACTTTGTGGAGAGGGGGAGTTGGAAATGAGTTTCAAATGCAGCAGTAGTGGGAAAGAGTGTATGTGTGTGTGGATCTCACATTTCTCTTTCAGACTGTGCTGTAGACTACAGGCTTTGGATCCATCCACAGAGTGTTCGGCTGCAGACAGCTAGCATTTCATACAGTCTGCAATTTCGGTCTTGCTAAGGATGCTTCTATCATTCGCCAACCTGTCTGTTCCCCTCCATTTCTTATCTATACCGTTGCCAGGTTATATTTCACTGATGTTGTTTTCCCGAAGTCCTTGACAAACATTGGTTTATTTCCCAACAGATGCTGCAGTTCGTACTCTTTCCCCTCGCTAAAGAATCATCTTTTTTTCAACCTCTCTCCCAGGGCTTTCGAGTGATACATTTGTCATTTAAAGCGAAGAATCTCTTGGACATTAGATATTGTACTGTACAGATGGCCATTACTCCAATTAGCATGCTAAATGCTCGTACGAACCCGCAACTTCTCTCCACGCTCTGAGTGCCCAGTGTGGCATTCAATCTCCTCATGCAATCATCACAACTGCTCTTTGATGTAGCTAAAGGGATCAACAGTGTGACGCAAGGCCTCTTTTTGAACCAGCACTTCCCTGGAGTGCTAATGAAACAGCAGGTCTGCTCCACCCCGCTGAACCCTACATGGGGTCTCTTTTTGTATGGTTCTGGGGCTGTTGTGGAATCTAAACCGTAGTGACACTTATATAGGCAGGGCCAAATGGAGAAATGGAGGAACGGGCTCTCACAGGGAGAAGGAAACCTTTGAATAGGTAGATTGACAGGCAGTGAGCTCTGCGGAGATGGAAAGTGCGTGTACTTCTTTTGTGGCGGCGAGGGTCAGGAGTAGAGCGTTGCAGCATCGGCAGAATGGCAGCGGTTAGAAGTGACACACTGTCAAGCGTTTCGCTACACCTCTGTGGCGAGAGCAAACACAGCTGGCACCTCGCACAGGATGCTAATTCCTGCAAGCGCGGGGCCTTTGTTCCCAATGTTTGTTTTTATTTGGATGGCATGTTTGACTTTAACACCAAATGGCAGGGTGGAATTGTAACCACTTTTATTACTGCATTCACAAAAAAACACATATGGCTTCCTACATGTAGTTTGTCTTTCCTGTTATGCAATGTCTTTTAAGCGCTGTAATGTTAAAAACAATTTTGCTGTGTTGTTTTGAAATGCACTGGTAAATTTCTGCCAGGATATTATCCGTATTTCTACAGTAAGAATTTCAATATGAGACTGTTTTAATAATCAACATCTCGATTTGTATGTTTGTTGATGAGGGAAGAATAATATGATTTTCATCTTTAAAAATTGTGTATGTCAAGACGTAAGCTATAGGATAAAAACATAAAGAACTGCATGTCAGGAATCACTCTATTGATTTTTTTGTTTTGCCTGAGGGAATGACCACAATTTTTTAACTTGCATGTAATAAAAACATCATGCAGTTATTCATTTATCTAGGAAGCTTTATTTGTCCGGGACCCCAGCCAAAGCCATTAGGAATCATGAAAGCGTTGTTTCTTTCTTTCTTTTTTTTTTTTTTTTTGTATTTCCACTCATTTAACATTTGGTTATTGATGCCCACAGAGCGGTGTAATACAAACCCATCACTTTATGCCACATAATCAGTTCTCCTCTGAGATTAATTACTGTGGATGTCCTGATTAATTAAGCATGGAAAGGAAGAATGGTTGTTTGGAAGCAACAATTCAAGGTCAATTATTTGAAATAATTGTGCTGAGAATGACCCAGTGATCGTTAAAGAAGCTGAGGGGTAAAAAATTAAAGATATTGTTGGTATAACAATGACCCATCTGTATTTCTGTTCCTATAGCTCAACGGGTAAAGGATTGTGGTGCCAAAGACACAATTGCTAGTTAAATTACCAGAGAAGGTACATACTGAGACAAAAATAGGTTTGGAAATGTATGTACTGTTTGGTTAAAGTCACAAATATGCATGTATGATGCACAATATTCTCTGAATAGCTCTAGATACTTCTGAATGGTGAAACCCTTTTCATGGTGAACGGTGAAAAACTTTGGTAACACTTCAGAATCGGGGGTCAGAATAATGCATTAGTTAAGCATTAATTAATGGTTAATTTGTTCACAATTAAGCATTAGTAGAGCAAAAACACACTAGTACTTAATAAATAACTAATGCATTATTCTGATCCCCTATTCTGAAGTGTTACCAACACTTTTTATATAAGTGGCCATTCTAGGACAATGTAATCGCAACTAAATTGTAAATGACATTTAAAGAGTTAGTTCAATCAAAAATTTCCAATTTGTCATTAATTACTCACCTTCATTTCGTTCTGTTTATCTTTGGAAAACAAATTAAGATATTTTTGATGATATCAGAGAGTTATCTGACCATCTATAGACAGCAATACAACTGAAATGATCCAGATCCAGAAACATAGCAAAAACACAGGTATCTGGGATCATTTCAGTTGGATTGCTGTTTATGGAGGGACATATGGCTTTCTGATTTCATCAAAAATAACTTAATTTGTGTTCCAAAAATGAACGAAGTTTGTATGGGTTTGGAACGTCAGGAGGGTGAGTAATAAATGACAGAATTTACATTTTTTGGTGAACTAACCCTTAAAATTTCTACTAAATTCTTGAACTTAAATTGAGGGAGAAAAAGGCTGCAGAATTACAGTTCAAATGTAAAATCACGTAATTGAACATTTTTTTTCAAATACTGGTTTAGAGAGAATTTTAACGTTAAAAATTCTAGGTATAAACCTAGGTATAAACAATTTGTTTCCCTGAATACCTTACTTTTATTGAATTAAATTAAATTAAATCCCTTTCCTTCCATTCCAATTCAACTTCCTGTCAGCGTGGCCACTGTAATTCAAATTCACACTCATAACCCAAAAACGGCACTAGTTCAATTCAGAATTTTGCCCAAGCGTGGCTCATGCAATTACCTCATCCCGTTTTTGACGTGTTACACCCTAATGGCAGACGCAAATGCATTCATAAAATCCGGCACGGAAAGACAAGTCTGCCACAGTGAAGAATGAGTCATTTAGATTTACAAAGCATAGCTAAATACGATATCTGTTTGCAGTGAGCATGTGTACTCATGCGCTTCTATGTATTGTCCCTGTGTGACAAGAGGGCATGGACCTGTCAATGCTCAACACTGTTATCAGTCCAGCTGCCACCAATATAATATTTTCATTCAAATGACAAAATCCATTACCTGAACCCGGGGCTCTAGCGAGAACATTTAATGGCACAATTAAACTCCAACTGCCTAGTATCTATTGAGCAATTAACCTTTGATAAACCAATTAATGTTTAGCGTTTGATGACAGAAGTTGGGCCTGGAGGAGTCATATTGGAGTTTAATGGAACGACTCCCAGTCCGAGATTAGTTTAGCGCAGCTATAAAATTGTCAGAATTCCTTGTTTTCTGCTATATTGATTCCTTTGTGCTGAGCCATCGCTCGGCTTTGCAGATGAAAAGGGGAAATTACCAGAAAGCATGCGGGGGAACAGAAGATCTGTCAGTTATTGTAAAGCCGAGTTCGATGAATTATTGATAGCAGTGTGAACATGTCTCCAGACACTGCCTGATTATTTCCTACATGACGTGCAAATGCTAGTTTCCTTTGATGTTTGTTGCTTCATTGTCTCTGGCAACTTCCTCTCAAAGATGCTACTGTACCTCTCAGGTCACTATGGAGACCGTCATCACACAAACATAGGCAGACCTGCTGAAATACTGGCTCTCCAGCTGCCATCCTTTAATGTGGTTGTTGTGGCTATAAAATAAGTATAAACACGTCAAGAGGATTTACCACCTGTCTGGAGGGCTGGTTAATGTGCGTTTTCTGAGATCCCAGAGGATCTCGACAGAGGAAAGAGGTTTGATATCTGGTCTTGCTATCATGCTGCGGTGGAACATTGTCAGCTTGTCATCTCAGGCACACCGCGGGTCATCGTCGGCCTGTCATTTATCATCAGTAACGTGACTCAGACAAACCGGACAGTGCCTGATCCCATTCGCCATTAGCAAAGCTCCACGCGTAAATTTATCTTCTCTTAGTCTCCAGCAATATCATTTTCCCCAGCTTGACAGCCCTCAAGCCTCCCGAATGCAATAATAAAGAATTGATTATATTCTTTATGGAGCGCAGAGGGCCCAAATGTGTTTTGTGTTCCTTCTCCTATCAGCTTTAATGAAAAAGGGGAAAAAAAACAGAGGTGAGTTGATGAATGTTTGTATTGTGAATCGTTTGTGCAAGCTTTACATTACCACCGAATACCATTGGTCTTCTTGCTGGAATATTCTCGGTGGCATGCACCAAGACACTAGACTTGTGGACAGTGCACTTTGTGTCTTAAGGATAAAAAAAAACAAAAGAAATACATACGGCAGTCTATGCACTGTAGCATATAATGAATTGAGAGTCTGACTGAAAATATGTTACTGTGGAAGGCCTCTCACGTATTGATGTAGGTTTTAATTTCCTGCTCTCCCCACGTTTGCCATTAGCATCTGAGACGATACAAGCGTTTAATGAAAAACACCCCCCTCCCTCCTCCAGACTAAACTGTCACGGCAAAATAATGAAGCGCACAAAGCACCAGGAAACTAATAAACCTCATATTTCTTTTGACATCAACATGAAATCATATGAAAATAATACTTGGGAAAAAAGACCCTCGCCGTAACAGCACCACCGTGTTATATTTCAGAGCGAGATTTGGAAAACGAAAACAGCGATACGGTGAGGCAATCATAGGCCTGTATTATTCTTGAAACAAGCTTGCTTTTACCCCGGTGTGGGACGTTTTATCAGACCTAATGAACAAGGGCTGTCATATGCGTCAGCCACCTCAGTGCTTTAAGATGACATATCATCATTTAAATAATTAGGGGTGAGATCTGAGGAGGTGGTGTGAATTATGATATTTTGCCAGTTCGTCATAATCATCAAACGCTAGAACATTTGTCATCAAAGCCCATCCCATGAAAATCCATGAAGCGTTTTTTATAATTTATGCCCGTTCATTTTTAATAATCCATCAGTCCTTGAGAACAAATTGAGAAACCTGATTTGGATTTATTGAGGCGCTATAAATTCAAACGGACTGAGGGATGATATATGTTTTGAGATTTTGTTAATTTGAAGGTAGTCCTTCATGCAGAGCAGATGTTGTGTAGAATCAATAATCGGTGTATGTCAAGTTGTTGAGTGATGTGCATTTGAATGCATTCGATTATGGAATGGTTCAGAGAGTCTGCAATGCGGTTTCACGTTGTCATAGCAAATAAAACAAACAAGCTTTCGATGGGCGTCATCATGGCACGTTCTGTCAAATGATTAGCTCACATTTACGTAAATACGACTAACGCTGCCAATTTGCATGTTCAGTTTGAGGAAGACTCATGAGGGGGTATTAAATCAGCTACTATGAAAAAAAGTAACATGAGTATAAGATGGATGTTGCTGTCAGCGCTATCTGATATTTACACAATTAGATTATGTTTTTGTGACAAAATGCAAATTCCTGGTGTGCCAACATGCAATGGCTAAGAGCTCCCACTCAACATCTTTGCAATCTGGCAGGCTGTCCTGCTTAGGGAATGCTTTTCTGAGCTGTTTAAATCTACCATGTCCTGTTTGGCCAGAAACTCATTATGGGCCACCATCTGCAAGTGATGAACAAAATCCAGATTCTCATCTCCTGGCACCCTCCGATAGTCCTCTGGGATGAGGAAAGAGTTTAGGCAGACCAATCTGTGTCTTTTCAATGTGGCTCAGATCTTTTGTACCAAAGATATGGCATGTTTGCATTATGCGTTCTAAAACCGGTAGCGGCTGACACCATAAATTACAAATTCTGCCCATGTAAGGTTTTTAAGAAGCTCTGGTGGAACAAGCTGGAAGCTGTGAAGTCGACACAGTTATGCATGCATCGTCATCTGCTTCATACAGTACACTAACTTCCTGAAGACTCAAATTCAAAGATAATTTCCAAAACATTTATTTTCATTGGTCAGTTTTGGCAACTGTGCGATATAACTGTATGCTTTTTGTCCCCTTGGATGGGTGCGCTTAGCTGGTGGAACTCGTGGGATTGGACCGCAGAGAGGGACTGGAGGGGAGGATTCCCCTCGGCAGATAAGCAGGATTTGTGTCTGGGAAACTGGAGATTGCAGGCCTGTCTTTCTGAGAATTACAACAGCCAGTCATTTCAGCCCTTACTCAAACCTTTGTACGGATCTGAGGGACTTGCGGCGGGGACGCATCCTAGAGCTGTTATTACAGGAATTGACTTGGGTCAGCTGTTTTTCTTGTAGGAAGGACACAAGAGTCAATTTAGAATGTATCTTTTAAATCAATAATTGAAATAGTTAAATTTTATAATTTAAAAATTTATTCAGAAATTCGGTTTATAAAAGATTTATCAATGCAAAGTAGAACATCACAAAGCAGTTCTTGCTATTTTACAGCATAAAGAGTGTATTGAATCCTACATAGTCTTCATGCTTTAATCATTTGATTATTATTTTTTTCCACATGGGTTAGAGAGCTCTTAGGATATTGCATTATTTGCACTAAATTATAGCAAAGTCACACACATTTTGACTATGAGTTCATATACTAAAACCATTGCTTTGATGTTCTTTTTTTATATTTCCAAATTATTCTAAATAATTATCATCATGTGTCTTTTTGTATTTCGCCAACAGACATTTTCTGTTTGGAAACACACATGAATTGTCCACCACTGCAATAGAGGGCCGGCATTCTTTTGATATCCTCTGAATGGAGTTTGCCAAGGGCCTTTTTTACATTGAGCAGAGTTGTCTTGAGGCAGAGAGGATGTGACAGGGTGCATTAACTTGATCTGTCTCTGTTCTGAAGGATTAAATGGCTATCCTTATACATTAGCCTTGAGCTAAATGGCCATCAACCCTCTCACATATTGTTCAGTCCTCACTGTCAGCGTCACAAGCGCGCATGAACTCCACGCCCGGTGACCGTTCATGGTTTGTTTCTCGACGGATTAAAAAAGAAACAGCTTTCCACACTGTAAATCGATCGTGCCTGTACAAGCGGTAAGACCCTCTCAGAATCTGAGGGGGGCGACCGGATCGATCCCTCTCCCTCCGCTCGACGAAAACAGGGAGACACAAATCTAAATTGAAGTCTCGGGGGATTTACAAAAGGGGGATAGAAAATGAATCACTGCAGATGTCAAGGGGAACACAGAGATATAATTCAATTACCTAAGTGTGGAATGACATTTGATTTAATCTGAACTATTAATGCCAGTGAGGTCAAGCCAAAAGAAAGGGCACTTGTCTAGTTAGTCGCAATTAGAGTGTAAATCTCAAATGTCTGTAAGGCGGGGGAAAATGTCATTTGCGGAATAACTGGCTAATAACGTGGTTCCCCTCACCTTTGAGTTACCAGACGGCATGGAGTGAATCTAAATCATGCAAGACTAACAGTGGAGTCATTTGAAAAATTTGTCCGCCTTTTGTCATGGTTGGATAAGAATTAGTGGGAGCACTCGATGAGTCGGTACAGAGCGCCGAGCACCCACTAATCCTCGTGAACAAACACAGGGAATTAGGAATCTTGGCAAGAGCTTAGAGAGATGCTATATGCGCATTGTCATGTCGTTCCCTTTTCACCTAATCATCCGTGTCACTTCAGGCATCTTAAAGTGGCAGATCGCTTATAACATCTCAGTTTAGATTAAGATTTATGTTCTGGAGGATGCACCACTGCTAAATTACACCACCATCTTGCAGCATCCTGCAAAATTCCAGGGGATGTTTTGAGATAACTATACATTAGATATGCTGTTCGATAGCTTATCGATTACGTAGCCGCATGTTCTGCAAAGAAAAACCCGTATTAGGTGGCTTTTATCTGCAGGCATAAGGCTCCATCAGACACGCTTTTACTTCCACCTCAAAGAGGCCTCCATGCATGTTATTGTCTTCTATTTTAAGTGACTGCCCACTGGGTGGTGCAGAGAGTGAAATGAGAAGAAGTTTGGAGTCGTCAGGCTCCTGCAGTGCTGACAGTGCGAGTGTGACTGATATTGTGTATTATCTGTCTGTCCAGAAAAAACTTTTCTCCCTCCTGCTTGCACACAAACACAAACTAACATACACCCCTGTCAGAAGTTATAGCAGTTCTCTCCACCGGAGTGATATACCAAAGTAATCATGACTTCTTTCATGTTAGTTAGTAATAATTGGCTGTTAATGAACAGATCAGGCTGTGTTTGCCTTATTTTTCTTAGCGTTTATACATTTCATGAATTATGCATGATTTTGTTTTTTTCATCTTCAGGCTTATTATTGCCATCTCCTCTACTGGTTTCTAAATGACTTCACCAAGTCTTTAGATATGTACGTCAGCCAGAGATGTGTTGAGTCTTTGTCAGTGCATGTTTTGCGTCTTATTTCTTGAAGAAGTTAGTTAAATATAACAAAAGCTAAAAAATAATAAAATGTAAAAACTCATTGTCGGGATATGAAAAATTGATAAAAATAGAGTAAATCAAGTTTTTTTTTTCTTTTTAAAATGCAGAAAGTTAAAGCTGGAATACATTACATGAGTTTTAAAATCTGAGCAGATTTTAAAGCATTAGGCATCATACACTCGCCAACTTTTTAAATAAACACAGAAAAACTGGGCATCATACACTGAATGACTGAGGATCACAGACTTTTAAAGTCATTCCGAACATAACAAATGACTGCAGAAACATGTGTCACATTGCTAGGTGACGTGCAACGAATGAAAACAATATGTTCTAAAATCCCAATTTGAAGCTAAAAAAATAACATTTTGATTTTCTCTGAAATCTGTCAACTTGGAAAGTAACTGCAAACTAGCTCTGACAATAATCTGGCAAAAGTGCCCAGTGCATTCCAGCCTTTAGGGTATAAGCTAGGATGAAGTTATAGTCTTTATAACAAGCTATATATAAAAACAAGAAATGTATCCATTAAGAGCTAATGTGTGTTTACTGCTCTTCTTGTTAAGCTGCAATGTTCCAGTTAGGAATTCAAAGGAGGTCGCTTTCTTTATTAAAACAATTTATTAGTACTTGTTTGTAGTTCATGTTTTTGTTATTTATTTATTATACGCTATTACTGGTATTTTTATCTTTGTATATTTCTCATGTTTAAATCTAACCTTCAACATCCTTAGTATATTTAAATGTAAATGTAGAGAAGCCTATAGAAAATCATCACAAAAATGGATGCGAATAACAATAGTTCTATTGCACTGCAAATCTCCAGTATCTTTTCTTTGATGTTCCTCTCTGTAAATCCCATCATTAGGCATTGATTCATGCCATGAATCATAGTGACAATACGCAGCCACATCCACCCTCTCTTAAGGCTGGGAGGCGTTATGACAGTGCATACAAAGGGAGAGATGGAGGTCATTCTCACTCATCCTGAACATAGCACAATACTCGCTGATGCGTTCACAATCTATTCCAGAAATAAAGCAACAAGACAAACTGAAAGCCACTGTTATGTGCCCCCTGTGAGGGCAAGTAGCAAAGCTGTCAGTCAGTGAGGCGGTTAGAGATTCAGCCTTATGGTTTCCACTGGGCTGAAAGGGGGCTTTAGAGGCAACACTGAAGAAGAGCACCAGAAATTGTGAAAAGTGAAAAGCAATAGTACAATAACATCTGGCACTTACACGATTGCACACCTCATTTATTTATTTTTTTAATCAGTTACAGAAGTACAGACCCATAACTTGCTCACACACTAATAATACACACATGTGCTTGCATGGTTTATTTAATTTTTTTTGTTAATGACAGAATAATTATTCAAACGTACAGACAATTGATGTTTCACAATACATCTATGTGCTCTCCTTTCTCTTATTATGAAGTATGAGACAGGGGAAAAAAAGAAGGAACTAATCTTCCATAAACATGAATAAACATGATCTGATTTGCATTAATGAAGTGTGAAGCATGAGTGTACTGAAAAAATTGAAAAATAAATAACAACACATTGTTTAAAATTAATATTAAAATTAATATTCAAGTAGTCATTTAGCCAAATTAAGTATGTGATAATACAGTAGATTACAATACTTCACTGCATAACTTAATATATACAATTATTTTTTTATTCACCATTTGTTATTTATGCAGAAACAGATGGGACTTATTTCAAATGTCAGATTAAAGGAATAGTTTACCCCAAAATGGAAATCAATCAACATTATTATTTACTCGCCCTTAGAAGCAGTGACATGTGAAGAGATGAGCTGAATAGCACCATAGTTGATTTGAAAGCTAGTGTATAGTAATAACTTATAATAATAACTTGACAGACATTGCCACTTTTGGCATTTTTTGAAAAAAGGAGATTGTACATAAAAAAATAACTGCAAATGGGTTTTGAAAGGACATGATTAAATAAATAATGCCATCATTTTCTCTTTTTTTGGATGAAGTATTCCTTTAATAGCACCAATCATAAGTCAATGCCTTCTACCAAAATCATTTTCCTCTCTATAAATGGAGGTTAAAGACTTCACTCCCAATGCATTCATGTTCATCAGTTTAAGCACAAGCATTAAGCACTACATTGTATGGGTCATAAAGGAAATAGGCTGGACTGGGCTTCGCTAATGACTGGAGTTGTTTAGTCCATCTGTTCTACATTCCTCTGGGTGGCTGTTGATTGTAGGGTGAACAAGAGCGTTGAAGAAAATGTGATGAAATAATGCAATGAGTGATGGCCTGATTGATTGTAATCATTCCCAGGTTGAGCCCTCCGCCTCCTGTTGTCGTCGCCTCATGATCTCCTGTAGTTCTGTATCCCCATGACCCCTCTGAGAAAAAAAGAAATTAACCCACTTTTTGACTGTATTTGAATGTTTAATCTGCACAAATTCAGTAATATAGATCTGTGACAGACCTCTATTTGAGCTTTCTGAACAGTGATCTGACTGAACACACGGGAACCCTCATCTCCGCACACGGCTTTCAGCTCATCCTTACTGAGGGAAAATATTTGAGCCCCATTCAGAATACCAAGACATTCCACCACTCTGGAACATGGAGAGAATATTAGAGTACATCATATTTTCAAGAAAAAAACAAACATTTTATTTAATCGTCTGAGATAGACTGCTTCATATACTATGAAAATATGCTGTGGCAAGTATGTAGCTCTTCTGATACAGATTCCAGGCACTAAATGAGCTGAAATGATGGTGGGAATATTTAAATTAAGCCACTGTCGTTATTTTTTACCACAAACACACTTGCAACATCAGAGTCATAAAAAAGCTATTTTTCCTATTCAGAAGCTCATACTGAAATAAGTTCCCAGCATGCTTTGTAGCATGGATGACAGCATTCTTTTTTGCTGACTTTAATTTAACTTTTTTTGTTATTTTGTCCTTTTTGGTCATTATTTGTTGCGTTGGGATGTAAAAAAGCTTAAGGGAAAAGTCACTGTTAATAGTAAACAAGTGGTCCCTATTCTAAAGTGTTACCTTTATTTTTTTACAGTATGTATACAATGGCTCATTAAATGAACACTGTATTCATTGGATTATTTGCCAGTTGTAGTTTAGGTTAAAGCCAGTGCTAAGAAATTATTTTTATTAAAAATAGATGTTTGCAAGATAATGTCTCACAGCATTCCTGTACTGTAAATATTATTATGTATATTTGCAGTACACCTTTATCATAGTCCCCCTGGAGCAACCTGGGGGTAAGTACCTTCCTCAAGGGCACATGGTTCATTACCTGTGGAGTTTAAACTTGGAACCTCAGCTAATAGCCAATAAGTTTAACCACTAGGTTACACCACCCATATATATCAGTGAAAGAGTCGCAGCTCACGTGTCACTCACGGTCTAGAGAAGCCCTTTGCGTTGAGCCAAGCGTGGACCTCAAAGGGCTGGGAATCAGTTGTGATGGGCATAGATGTAGTTGAGCGCTCCACCCGAAAGTTTCGAGCTGGGGGCTGGGCTTTATTGTCGGTTATCCTCTTCAGCAGTTCATCATTTACCTCTTTCTGCTGGTTGCGGTCTAGAGAAACAGACAGAAGAAGCGCGAGATAGAGAAACAAGCACTGGGACAGAGACACAGTGAATAAGATTGCCCAGGACAGGAGAAATGAGCTCTGGTGGGAATCTGCAATCTATGTACATAAGAGCACTCTCACACCAAATTCATTTCCCACTTCTCTGCATTTTTTCGGCAGACTCTCCCCGCTCTCCATCTCACAGCAAATACAGCGAGCAGATAAGAGGTACGTACTATCTTTATCCCTGGAGGATTTATTCATCTCCAAAACCTCAGCGTGATTTACAGGGCCAGTAGAGGTACCTTTGTAAGGATTCACAGCCTGTAGAGATAGAACAAAAGCCAGGGAAAAACAGAAGGGCAGAAAAAGAAAGAGTCAAGCCTGCCATATAGAGTGGGTGAATATATGTGTGCACTTTCCATGAATAGGGTACAAAAAAGAAATATTAAAAAATGAAATATATTCTCCTTTTCCACAAGTGGTTAGTGAAAGAAAGTGCTTAACCTTCAGAAAATGGCCTCATATGTTATAATAACCTATTTCTCCTTATTTTCCGTGAGGTGTGCAATTTATAAGCAATACTGAGACCTTTCCAAACGTAAATCTTAATATTTCTATATAATTTTCTAGTGCTAAACATATAAAAACATAAAATAAAAATAAATAAATTAATAAAACTGTAAAAAAGAATGTAAATTTATCATATAACATATCTACTAGACTTTGCTACATAAGACATTGTATTAGTACCACTAACGCTAAACTACATAAGCTGAAATAGTGTTAGAGATACAGTATTTAAATGAAGTCATTGTCCATCTTTTTAGCACAAATTTTTCCTTTGTGAATTGGGATCAATACAGATCGAATACAGATATATTTCATAGAGCTATAGTCCTTATTTATGGAAATGCAACTGTAATGGATAGAATACAATGCATTAATTTGACTGTACTATTGTTTATCAGCATAACAAAATCTGAAGAAAATAGCATGATATATAGTGCCTTTATACAATGTGTGCAAAGACTGTAAAAATATCCCTCACAGCTTCATTTTCAGGTTAAATTCATGACAAAGTTTCATGCTAAATTCAACATGGCACCTGAATATCGTCTATTTGCCAGTTGTAGTTTATGTTAAAGCCGGTTGTAAAATAAATTGAAAGTATATTTTGCAAGATCCTAGTATAAAGCATTCTCAATTACTCTTAATGAAACTTTGTTTTATAAATTTGATCTAATTTTTCAATATGTATTGCTTAAATTATAGTAATAAGACACTGAAGTGTACCATATTCATGAAATGTGCCTTGTAGAATGCAAATAAAATGTTAGAATGTTACTGTGAGTTTTTTTTGGACTGCTAACCTGGCTGTTGAAGAGAGAAGCACGGTTGTACTGCTGCTCCCCTGGTTTGACCTCTTCTAACACATTACACGGCACGTAGCCCGACTGACCGCTGCGGTTCCTCAGCAGCCGCCACTGTTTATTGTTTTCCAACACCTAGAAGCACATAAGATTCATGTCTACTATTTATACTGTAAACTGCATGAGTGTACATGGATCAGTATTTTTCTGGGACAGATCTATTCTTGGGACTTTTCCTTGTTCATTTAACATGTTGTCTAATTTTAACTAAAAGGTTTTGGTTCAGTGGTTGTGTCGTATTGTGTCCCAATGATGCATCCCACCATTGGGATCCTAGAATGAAATCCCAGTGATACCAGGCTCAGGCCGGGCATGTCTAGAAACACGATTATCCTTGTTTCCAGATGGATTAGCCAATCGGGGGTAATCCCTCTTGATCACTTCAGTAGTTCTCATGTAAATAGAGTGCCTCGGGGTTGGAGGCTGTTTTGAGAGAAATGGCAGACATCTGAAAGTGACAGGTTGAAAGGATGCCTTCCTACATGCTTGATTGCAGCTTTCTGAATCGTTGTGAGCATTGTGAATTTGCAAGGGTATTTACGCTCTTAGACATAAAGGCTCTTTAACGGCATTTATGGTTCCATGAAGAACAATGTCTGAGGAACCCTTCTATTTTACAAAAGGTTTTTATAGTGGAAAAAAATTTCTTCACACTAAGGGAAATCGCTTTTTTTAATTAGGAAATGTTCACTGAAAGGCTCTTGGGGAACCAAAAATGGTTTTTGGAACCTTTATTTTTTTTTTTTACCCTAAATAGCTCATCCAAAAATCTTAAATTTGCTTCAAATGTACTTACCCTCAGTCCATCCAACGTGTAGATGAGTCTATAAGTAATGACTTCAGACCATTGGTTAACATCTTTTAAAGTAAAAATTTTCACATTAGGGTAATTTGTCACTTCTGGCAAAATAGTTATTGTATTTGTTATTATGGAGACCATAATCCATAGCAACATTTTTCTCCAGTGAATAAGCCCATCCCCTGTTAGACTGTAACCTGTTCTTAGTCGATACTATTTATCTTCTGATTCAGAATGATTAAAAATATTATGGAGATAGGATGCATATTATACCTGGAAACCAAAAATTCATAATTAAAAACAAATTAATGATGACTTTGTTTTCTTACAGACATGACATTTTTTACTTCACAAAAATGTTAATCGATGTACCAGAGTCGTGTCTTCTTTTTAATGTTTTTAAAAGCTTGAATTTTTACGGCCCTCATCCGCTGCAGAAGATCCATTGGTGAGCAAGTGATGTAATGGCACATTTTGCAAATCTTTTTTTAAGTGAAGAAAATTGCATCTTTATTTTGATGAGGATGAGTACATTTTCAACAAATTGTCATAGTTGGTGAACTACCCCTTTAAGAGCGTACTAGTGTTTTGATAATGTGCATTTGCAAACAGATTATCTTAAAGTAGACATAACTAGATTCATGTATTTCTATCATCTAGATAAGTTGTGTTCAATCTAGTTACCCTCAGCTTTCCCACGGACTTTACACCAACTGGATTTTTTTTATCATTTATGTTCAAACGTCGGCCTACAGAGTCTTCTAGACCTTGAGCAGTGCATGAGAGCTGTAGTCGAGTTTTCTGTTCTTCTGCCTCCCACACAGTCCTGTTCTACCCTGTTCCCCATCCTCCTCCACCTCCTCACTGAGGGTCATCCGTACCTCCATCTCCTCACCCGGCTGCACAGAGAGCTCATTGGCATTACGTGCCACGAAGTGATAGCGTATCCTAACATGCTGGAGGCCGGTGTTAGACCTGTGTGATAGAAATAGCAACACAGCACAGTACTTTGAAGTACATTTATAGGTGAGGCTACAGCTTACTAAATTTACGTAGTCAACACTTGACATTATTTTTAGAAGTTAGATGTAGTATTTTTAGCCTTGTGATCTCAGCACCTCATGCATATTGTGATATTATAAAAGTACTAATAAAAGGCTGATATGTTAAGAACAGGCATGTAAATAAGAAATCAGAGTTGGTCCCTAAACTAAAGTGTTACTTCTGCATCTGTATATTTTTTTTAATTTATTCTAGAATGGAGCTGCGTTGATTTTAGTTTGATAAAACTTTGCCTAAATAGCTTGGCTGTTGGATTAACATTATCCGAGTTATTTCATTTGGAATTTATTCAGAAAACCGTGCACTAGTGATGATTTGTTCAAAATAATGCAAGACCTACACAACATAAAAATTAAACAAGGTCACTTTTGATTTTGTGGAAATCCAGCAGACCAAACAACTTTGTCTATAGAGGCCAGTCTATGAACAAACAACTCATTATAACTAACAAGCCGGGGTAACAAGCTATTTTAAAAATCCTTGTTTTTCCTTTAAATCGGTTAGAAATAAACCAAACTTTCTGTTTTAATGGTATGTTGACAAATCTGAATTCCTGCAGCTTTTTTTTTAAGCTGCAAACTTTAAAGCAACATCTATATGGACAGAACATACATCATAATAAACAGGGTGTTTTACTGTGTATTGTTCCTTGCCTTGTAAATCTACTTTATGACACATACAAGCTATAAAACACAAAATAACTCTACATGATAAACAAAGGCATGCAGAACCAGTTTATTATAATGGACAACTTACGACTCAAGCATCCTTTTTTTAGAAGATCCTATGGTTGCTTTGCATCAAGCGCGCTGTGAGTCGCTGCACCATCCGCCAAGGTGGAAACTAACTTGACGTGCTGCAGCCTGCACATGCGGTGTAGCTCATGCATATTTCAGTGGGCCTGCACAGAGCATGGAGAACTTTAAACTGAACGTACTGGTCCCCATGCATCATTAATGTGCTGGCCTACCTCCCTCCTCCTCGCCCAGTCGTAGAGCGTTGAGGATAACCGCAGTGGCCCAGTGTCCAGCCTGTGCCAAGACCTTCTTTCTTGAAGCCCATAAATAAATAAACATGCTGAACGCTGGAAACTGGCACTCCACTACACAACAGGCAGATTTGTTTTCGCCTGCAATCGCAGTTTGTTTTACACGCTCCAGATAACTGACCATATATTTTAACAGTCTCATAATTGTAGCCATTGAGCATGTCACTCTTAATAAATTGCAACCGTAAAAATGTAATTATCAATGTTATATATTTATATACTTATAAAACAACAGTGTAATAAATTATTATCTCTATATAAATGATTAAAGGGTGGAAAAGAATTATTCATGGCAGCTTAGATGTAACATCAAAGCCGGCATTTTTAAAAATGGCTTTTAAAGTTCAGTCCTTGCAAGTGAACACTATGTATGTTGTTTAAATTGCGTGGTTACATGGAAATATTGAGTATTTTAACATTTATATATTGGCACAATGTAAATGCCTTGCTGTAACCCAGATATATATTGTCAATAGGGGTGGGAAAAAAAATCGATATTGCAATATATTGTTGTGCCCTCTGTCGCAATAAATAATCGATACACTAACG
>JAUCMT010000039.1:20539256-20562028 GCA_032357475.1 Enteromius thamalakanensis | reverse complement strand
ATATTATCATTATCGTGGGCCATATATCGCCACAGAATTGAATCGTGAGTTACCTGTATCGTCCCACCCCTAATTGTCAATGTCTGAAAAAATGCAAATGTATATTTTGGATGGCTTAAAGATGATTCTTAAGAAATATAGCATTACACCATCAGTGCATACTCCATCTGTAGTGAATGGGTGCCGAGGCAATAACTCTCATGCCTTAATTCAATGTGTGTTTGCAATAAATACATCAGTTAAAAACAAGATTTCTAACTCAATCCTAATCTTCTGACTAAAATACGATTTCCTCCTTCATACTATTATATTATTCATAACATTGCAATGGTAACACTTTATTTTAGGGTCTCTTAACTAGTTGCTAATTTGCATGCATGTTAATAGAATGTTAGCCACTTATTAGTAGTAATTAAGCACATATAAATGCCTTACTCTGCACAACCTCATTCTGCATCCCTAATCCTACCCACTACCTTAAGTAATAACTACTTTACTAAGTATTAATAGGTATTATATGAAAAGTCGTTGTTGAGTGTTCTCTATTTTAAAGTGTTACCACCATAAATTATCTATCTTGAATAGCTTGTGGGTGAGTAAACGTTCAGCAATGTTTCATTTTGTGGGAGAACTTTTCTTTCTTATTCTTTACTGAATCTAGAATATAGTATACCACCTACTTCATCCAGCACCTTTTGGCAATGCATGTTGACTGACAGCCTATCACCAAGACCATATCAGTACATCAGGCATTCTGCAGCACAGAGCAGTTCACATCACAGCCCAGATAAACAGTAACCTTTTCGCAATCCTCAGTTGTCGACCCAGTCTGTGACCTGTAATAGTATAATAATGCTGGAAGATGTTATCATGCCAAAGACGGTCGTGGGAGGACCCTGTTTTCACCTACAATTGGATAGCACAAACATAATGACACCATGCTTCTAGAACATGGACCGGTGTTTCTATTGGTGATGTGTTTGGTTTATTCCACAGGCTCAGTGTAATCCTTTGCCAAAAGCGTCTACTCCCACAGTGCCATGTTCATATTGGTGTAAAGCATAGCCTGAATGCCAAACATGTGAATCCAATTTCACGTTTAAAATGCTTTTATATTTTTATTTACACTTGTTTTTGTTTTTCTGAATGCGTATCTTATCTCTTTGATAGCGTAGTACAGTCCAAATGTGTTGTTATAGCAATACGGCACATATTGTGTGGGTTTTAACATGTTGCAGTACTTTTCTAGAAGGTTTATGACGTATAAAAGAGTGATTGCTTATATTCCGGTAAACAAAATCTATTTACTTTTGCTCTTCTGTCATCAAACAAATGAACAATGGTGTTTACCACCTTTGCTAAACTGTCTTTCTTGTACAACATACGCAGTTATTAAAATGGCATCTAATTAGAGGCATTGAGCAGGCGTTTTACATAAGATTAATTGAATTTTTGAGAGCACTTTTTCTTCATTATTATTCTGCCGTGCAAATGGATTCACTGCAACTGTAATGCATATTCATTTTCAGGAAGCTTGGAAATTGTGGGAAATTAGCCAAAGGTGGATCTGGGCTGCTGTGAGGGTACAAGCAGAATGTGTAATACATGAGCTCTGCTTTTGCTCCCTGAGGTTTGGGCCTCCTTAACTTCCATCCTGAACTATGCTGGGCTTCGCCTCAAGACAGAGCCTGTGCAGGTTGTTGTTCTGAGATATTTAAAGGGGCACATTTTGAAAAAAAAGAGTAATTTCTTATGCAATAAACATTACAGTAGCATGCGTTACATCAGGCATTGCATCTCTGTCTGAGGGTCTTCTTTGAGTATTTATGAAATATATGCTGTTTGCCATCCTCAGGCCATCCAATAGATGCGTTAGTTTTTTCATTGAAACAGATTTAGAGAAATTCAATCGTTTTTGCCCAAATGTAATCCGTAACAAAGCCTCCTTCTGTGTAAAAGTCCATTCCTTGTTTGTTATAAACATTTTTCGTTTTTTTTTTTTAAATATGTAAATAGTTCTGGATCTCTGCATGTTTCTCAAGTAATAGACGTGACGATGGATTTGTTACTTACAAAACTTTTTCCCTTTACAGGATGTTAATTGATCTACTAGAGTTATTACTTGTGGATTATTGTGATTCTTTGACCAGCTTTTTGGACTTTTGTTCTGACGGCACCCATTCACCACAGTGTATTCATTGGTGAGCAAGAGGTGTAATTCTATTAATTCAAAACTGTTCTGATGAAGGAACAAATTTGTAGTTTGCATGGCTTGAGGATGAGTACATTTTCAGCAAATTTGTCAATCAACTATTTCTTTAATTCCAATAATCAAAATGGTCACAGAAATAAAATATTTTAGCTAATTTTAACCTTAAGAATATGGCAGCCCGAAGATATGAACATGCATCTTTATACAGTACACGGATGGTGAAATGGGACAACAAGGGGTTTATCTCCAATTTCTAAATCCTTTCTGTTATCATCAATAATTAAAAAACCTTAGCTTTTACAGCTATCTGATTCAATATTCTGTTGTGCTTGCAATAAAACAGGCCATTGTTCTTCTTTCCCACCATTAGTGTGGAAGAGCAGTTCTGAAAGGCTGGAAAACTATGCACAAAATTGATTCTTAGAGCAACCAGGGAACATGTGCTGCGTGTGCTAAACATCAGAAAGATGCCAAGCGTGAGCTCTTCCTGTGGTTTGAAACTATGCTGAAAGTTTACCTTTGTTAAGTAAGAAAGAAAGTTTGGCGTTTTATTTTACCTCAGGCTTACTGGGAAACTTCAAAGCCGACAGAGAGACTGGAAGCCAAGAGAAGAGGCAGCTGCAGCAGCAGGTTTATTTTGAAATGTTTATTTATTCCTCTCTTTTTTTCACCAAAAACTTGCAATGTGTTACGATTCACAAGAGAATCCCTGACAATACTTTCACTTCAATATCTCCGCAATATATGCATATCAAAGATTGATTTCAGTCATTAAAAAGAGCAAATATAAAGATATAGCAGTCAAAATCATAAGGTGCTTGGACTCTGAGAATCCACTGGTGTTGCAGTTTCTCTTTTAAGGTATAGAAACAAACTGATCTAAATCGTGGATGACTTAAGTGTTTCAGTTTTGGTAGAACTACTTTTTTATGAGCAGACTAGCGATTAATGAATCCATTGGGTTGTAATGGCCTTGACTTTTCATGTAAGGTTGTGCTGTGACAGTGTTCATTTTAAAAGTGTGAATGGGGAATTTAATTGTAAATGGCTGAAATGTTGCGTGGAAGTCAGAAAGTTATTCCACACAGCTACAAGCATAAATGTCAGTGAGCAGAGTTGTGCTCATTAATTAAGGACTGATTGCGTTACAAATGGCTTAGAGCCTCATTTGACTCTATATGAACATCTCCCTAAGCAGGCATTACTGAAGGAGATAAGACTTATATTTCTACAGCAGTGGAAAAAAATTATATTGCGGTTTGTTTCCCCCCAATTTTCCCAGTTAGTTTCGCTAAATGGCACAAATCATCAGTTTGTAAGCCATACTGTATCATTTCTAATTTCCTCGTATTTCCATCACTCACACAATTAAAATGAAATGAACTGAAAAACATCAGTGTAGTTCATTTAAATAAGTAACAGAGAAAATGTCATGTAAATAATGAAAAGTAATGGATTAGTATGAATAGTTTTGGTAGGTCATAATTCAGATTTGTGGAGAATGAATACTTAATGAATGCCCACTGTGATGTGAAGATGTTTTCCTTACCAGTTCAGTTAGTCCAACAGTTTAAAAAGCTTTCCAAGCTATTAAGAACTTTATAATAAATAAAAATCTGGACCTATCCATTTCTGTCCAGATTTATGCTAATTTCATTCTAATTAGGCACTTTATGCTAATCACTTTAGAGATTATGGATTTCACTTGCAAGCAACATAATACATAATGATGGTTATGCAATACAGAAAAAAAAAACCTTTTTTTTAATAGTGGAATCCAACTGTGTGTTCTTTATTGATTTATGATTTGTTGGATTACATTCACACACAGTTTGGTTATTTGCGAGAGTTATACATACTAAAACGTATGCGATTTTAATTGATTTCAAATGCAACATTCAGTGGTCTGACATTTGCTAATTTTTATTGACGTCCATGACAAAGCTGATTCAAATAACTGAAAATCTGTTTTGTATCTCTGATAGCAAATGGATCAGCTTGCTTCTCAGTTATTGATTGTATTGTAAAACAGCTTGGAAGACTGCCATATGATTATTCATATGGTAAATCTTTAGAGATCAATTCTTTCTATTAACAAGTTTCTTATTAGCTTACTAAATATTGATAAGCAGCAAATTAGAAATTTGAAGCAAAAGTCGTAGTTATTGTTGTTGTACAGTAGTAAACATTTCAATTTTTCTTAGTGGAAGATTTATTAATCTTCAAATACTGCAGCATTTATGACTAAAATCAATATTTCTTGTCTACATATTTATTTAGCTTCACAGCAGAGTTACACAATATTAGCTGTACGTTATCTACAATACAATTTTATGTGATGTTTACACAGTTACTTTTTTTACTCTGATATTTATTGCATCTTTAAATATCAGTTTAGTTTTCTTCACATTAATATGTTTGTATCAGAATGCTGGCTGCTTATTCAAGCAACATTTATGCTGTTGACTTTTTGAAGGTTGTAAATGAAAAAATTCAAGTGGGTCTGCTTAGACCCGCCCTTTTGCAAATGAATCTTTCCAAAGCAGAAACAGCGCTATTGAGCCTCTTTAGAGCATTTCTCTTGACTTTGATGCACAGTATCTTTTGTAAGTAGATAAACAATGAACTGTCCATCATTTCAAAGAGAGAGACAGAGAGCAAGAAACAGTCTCTGTTGCAAATGCTATAGCATTGGATTTTCTTTCGCACAAAAATGTGCTGAGAGGAGATAGTGCTTTCTCATGTTATCTGCTACTGGACGCACACCCCACAGCCATTTTCCTATTTCTCACTTGTGACCCAGCGGTCACCTTGGCTTTTTACAGAGCTTTTAGGAAAGAGTGCTGTCCCACCATTTCTCTCTCATAAATGGAGAGGGAGGGAGGTTTTGCACAATGGTATGGCTTTCACAGTCATTCTCCCTATAGAGCCAACGGATCAAACACCCTGCGATGTCAAAATGTATCTGCCTGGGGGGAAAAAAGACAAAAAGAAAGCATGTAATCACCTGAGTTTGAATGATAACATTGGAGTTTATTTTTTATGTATTATGACCATCATCAGGATTGCTTTCTGAGGCAGTGGCTCCTCAAAGAAGAGAAAAAATAGAAAAAGTATTTGTTATAATTTTATTTATATTTGTATTTATAAATATTGCAAAATATGAGTTTGGCTTTTTTGGGGGGGATACAGTCCCTCTTCTTTGTGATCTGTGATTTAGAAGTCTCTATAAGGGTGACAATATGAACCTGTGAAATGAGGGCTCACGCTCACCCTAATATTGTCCAAAAATGAAAGTGCTAAAGTGTGGCATGGATGTAATGTGGGTGCGTTCATGCGACAAATCATGCATGGATCAAAAAAATGGAAATAGATAAATATCGCCACTTTATTTCACATCTGAATTGAAATTAACTTGAAATTACTTCAAATGATGATCTATGATTACGCTGGTTTTTAGCAAGCACTCAGCTAATGTGTGTCTGCGGCCTTAATGGAACCTGTGGTGTTTTCTGAGGATTTGTTGTTTAATGGTCCAAAAAGAAGGTGACCTTCAATAATAATAGGCGTGCAAACATTGCACTGAAATTGGAAAATTAATTTATAGCAGGCACTTTATTTTAGGGTCTCTAAACTAGTTGCATATTACTAAAATATTAGCCATTTATTAGTATAAATTAAGCACATATTAATGCCTTATTACCTAATACCTAAACATAACTTACAGCAGTAATAAGCAGCAAATTAGGAATTTATTAGGTGAAAAGTCATAGTTAATAGTGAAAAAGTGTTCCCTAATTTAAAGTTTTACCTATACTTTTGATATCAGATATACCACATACATTCTCTTTTTAGTGGCCTTTATATTTGAGGGAAAGTGAAACCCATACATGAGCAGCTGTTTGAGTATGCTTGAGGAAAATGGAAGCGAGGAGTGGAAAAAGAAATCAAGGAAGAAAGTTGAAGCGAGTAAAAGAAAATGATAATATTGAACAAAAGAATGAGAAAGACTGTACGGTGTATTTATATACTTTTTATAGTGGCAATGGGGGAAGTCATATCGCTGAGGTCCATCTCCAGAACTCCCCTTTGAGGTTTGGGTTGGTGCTATAATCTGGGTCAAAGTGCTAACTGCTAAGAGGCGCCTGTGAGAGGCTCACTCGCACATGAATCATTTCTCATGCCTCTCTTCCTCATTACACTCACTACTGATAGAATTTCAAAGGCCTCTGTGTCTCTAACTGACCTTAAAGGTAAAACTCTGCCTCACGGCAATGACAAAGACTCGCTCAACAGGCTAACCTTGTAAGATGCGCCACATCACTAACGGCACAGAGAGGTAGAGATTTGAGCATTAGTCACTCATATTAAGCAAGAAGCCATACTGTGATTTTAAAAATGTGTGAATGTCAGACAACGTAGACCAGTACGGTTTGCACATATTGTGAGGTCAGTGGCTCAGTTCTAAAAACTACAGCATCGCACATACGCTCAAACGCAAAGGCTGTTTTTTAAGCATAATTACGCTGCCATATTCACCTTATTTTTCAATGTGTTTCCTGTGAATGTGTGAAACTTATGAATCATTAGCCACCATAGGTGAATAACTGATTATGATTACAATAACATGTTAAAATAATATAGCAAATACCAGTTTGCAACTGCAAGGCAATCTTGTATTAATTTTAAATTTATTTGAAGAAGTAGCTTACCCAAAAAATGACAATTCTTAGGCCATTCAAAATGAGTTTGCTTCTTTATCAGAAGAGATTTGGAGAAATGTAGCCTTACATTACTTGCTGAGTGAATGGGTGCCGTCAGAATAAGAGTTCAAACAGATGTAAATGTATTATATACAGTATAAATAAAACAATATAGTGATATTTGTGCTTTTGGAGTTAATAATAGTTAAATTGGTAATACCATAACCTCTTACACTCTGCAGCTATTTTGGAGAATTCCGCCTGTTTTTGCCTACTTAAGCTTCCCATACCCACATGTAGAGGTGTATATTCAAAAGATTGGCATACTTTTAAAGGAAACCTTTTGAAATTACACAAAACACTGTTGAAATTGATTAACCGTATTGTATATATTGTCTGTGTTATAATAAAGACCAAAAAGAGGCGCTTTTTATTTTATTTTTTGTAAACTGACATTTGAAAGTGTATAGCTCAGGCCCTGAGTGCCTCAGCTCCCTGCAGAAAATTGTATTTGTTTCCAACACATGTCAGCAAGCACAGGAAATTTATTTCTATCACAATCTATGCAACAGTTATTCTATTCCAACTGTAGGGAAGAATAAAACCATTTTTGTACAATTTCCGCCTACCCAAATTTATCCCCAAGTTTCAAGTCTCCCGAATAACAACATACAGTGGAATAAATGCAATATCTTGGTGTCATTTTAAAGAAAACCCTTTGAAATTACAAAAAAAAACTGCTGTAAGTGAAATTATTATATATGTTGTCTGTCCTAAGATGAACCATGTCAACACATTAGTTACACAATTGTACAATTGTATACAATGTGTGGGGGGGTACATAGTGTAATTTATGTGTACATAACTTTGTGACAGGAAAACAAATATCAAAGTGATTTATATCTACATAAAATAGAAATTCTAAGCTTTCAAATGGTACCACATTTTGGGTTGTTGGTGCACACAAAGGGTTAAAAATTATAGGCACAATTTGAATATGTACATTTGGACCCGCCGACGGGTCCGCAGAGTTCAATATATGAACCAGTTCTCACTATTAACAAGTAGCTTATTAGCATGCCTATTATAAATATATATGTTTATTACTTATAAAGCACATATTTTGCATGGCCATATTCTACATGCCTAATCATACCGATACCTGCTCAATTCTATTCATTTCTTGCGTGTTTGGCCTCTTTATTGTTACAATTAATGAAACTGGCGTGTGTAAACCATTATAGAATTTGCTTTGTATTCAGCATCAATCCAGCTCTTCACACAGCTTCCAACCTGAAGCTAAGCCACCTGTGCAGCTGGTGCCTGCTGCAGCCTGGACTGTGCCCAAATCCAAGCGGGGTGCTGGATTTATTCATACATCAAAACAGAGAGACAATCGACAGATCCTCACAGCAAAGCACCACCACCACGGCTTCTGTGCAGGAGAGTCGCTTAAAATAGGCTCCCACCAAGACTTGGGATGGGGATATAAACAAATATATTCTTTTATCTCCCAGAAAGGTTTAAGTACGAAACTTCATGCAACACTGAGAGATGTCAGATGCTTTAGAGGAAAGTTTGAGACATGGGTGTGAGGAAAGAGATGCTTCTTTGTGCTGCTATCAAGTTCTAGACAACAAGTGTCCACGCTGTGTTTACATATTGTCACTTGCGCAGAAACAGAAATCCTGCCTCAGCTTTCCCAGCCTGCTGCAAAAGAACAAGCGAGAATTATTTTGACTAAGCTGGGTTTATTGAAAACTATGACTTGATATTTCTTGCCTACTTGAAAGAAAAGGGGGAAATGTGTATGTGGGCGGCTCTGTGTGTGTGTTTTGTGTCTGACAGTGTCAGCGATAGTTGAACAATGTTTTTCATGTGCTTTAGTAAAGACTCAAGCATGCAAACTCTCCAGAGAACATCTTATGCCTTAAGAATGTGTTGATGAGCAAAACCGATGTCAGGAGGTGCCATTTCAGCAGACATGTACAAACGCTGGCAGTCAGACTATTGAAAGATGTGCTGTGTTAGTGTTACAGTACATAATAAAAGTGCTAAATTTGTATATCAGCATTTAGACTTTGTTAATTAACATTTTTCTTTTTAATTGCTTTTCTTTAACAGATGTTTTGCATTTCAAAGCAAGCAGACTGCACTAAGGTTTACTTGGTTACACTCGGAGTTTGGTTTAAACTGCTTAGGTAAAATCAGTTTGCTTTGTAATGGAAAACATGATGAAATATTCAGGGTTGGGATTAAATTACTCAGCAAGGTATCTATATTCATGAGCAGAACTGCAAAATAGTGAGTATTAGTCAGTTTAAAATAATTAAATAGGCAGAAAATCACTTAATTGTTAAGCATTTTTTATCATTGTTGTTAATAATATAATATATAAGGATTATATAATGATATAAGTGACTACTAATATTAATGCACAATATATTTTTGTTCTAAATGCCACATGGGAAGAAATCAAACTATAGATTAACCATATGTGACTAAATGTAGGTCAGGTTACTAATGTATGCCTTCAATTCATTTGTATATTTAGTTATCACTATTCTATAATAAGGGGTTAATAATAAGCTGTATAGAATCATAATTATAGCTTTTAACTGCTAATAATTAATGGTATTGTTTAGTCAGTACCCTGGGCAGTTGCAAATGATTAATCAATGCTTTCATATGAGCATAGTTAATTACATTAGTCATAAATCATAACCTTTTATTTTCTACAACCACGAACATGTTTTTGTTCCTCAAGCGTTTTGATTGCACATTTTCCACAGAGATCTATGATCCTTCACATAATTGTGTTTTATTTTTTTTTTTGTATCTTGTAAATAAGCCTAAGGTCAATTTTCAGTAAACAAGGCTGCCATGCACACATATTGATTAACACAAAGAAATTCATTTAATTAACAAAAGTTCATTCACAAAACTGAGGCCTACAGTGCTCATCTAGAGGCGGTGTTTCTTATCGTCTGAAGCCGGTACTCTTTTTCTGCTTTTCAGCCCTTTTGTTGAAGAGAAAAATCTATTTAAGTGGCTGAAGCTCTGACACAAAGCAAGAGCAGAAAGCTGTAGAATCTGCTGGCTTAATTGATTATTTGCGCAGCGCTGTATATCAGCGAGGTACAGCATACCCTTGGGAAATAATGTAAAACAGATAACAAGATCAAATGTGGAAGAATTGCTTTCTACTGCCAGCTTTATTAATCTGTTTCTCTCTTAGTCAAAATGGCTTTTTTTCCCCTCTCCACTATGCAGGTTTTCGCATTAAGGCAAGGTACGCCTCTGCGTCCCAAGTAGCATAAAAGCTATAGCTGAGGGAGGTTTTATGAAGCTGTTTTGATTTGAAGGAATATGGGTGGCTCATGATTTCAGCAGCAGCTTAGCATTCGAGCTGTGTGTAGCAGGGAAATTGAAAGGGTTTAGCTGCGTTTTGGCTTGCTTTTTAAGAATTAGAATTGGAATTATTCAGTGACAAGATGCTTTAGAGACTTCATGTACTTTAAAACTGAGCTGCAAGGACATTTGCAGACTCAAACATGCTCTTATTTTGGCCTTGAATGATCAGGCTGGTGGCAAATACACAACAGATTTACACCAGTGAAACAATCGTGTACATGGCCTTGTACAGTAGGTTCACCTTTTATAGTCGAGATGCTGCGAGTGTTTGTATTAAATCCAAATCAAACCAAGTCCTCTCTAATTCCACATTCTCTCGTAGTGCATTTACATAATAAAAATTGCATAGCAGTCTCACAATCTACTAGACATCCTTCCTCAAACATCTCTCTAAGCCATTTCCAACTCTGTAAACTGATTTGTTTTTCTTATTCATGGGGTCTTGCGGCACATCAGACATGACTGTAATTGCCTTCCTCTCACCAGGGAGCTTCTTGTTTCTCATTCTGAAGTTTATTCTCTATTTCATGTCACCAAGGCAAAGAGAAAGATGGCACCCTGGGAGAAATGACACTCCCTCCATCACCAAGAGGAGAGTGAAAAGATAAGAACTGTGGATAAATATCTGGCAAATGCGCAGCCCGAAAGGATTCCAGCACAATGCTCTTGCTTTAAAATGAATGGGTGTTTATAAGTACTCTTCCTGTGAGTTTGGGAAAACTGTGGCAGTTTGCATTAGTGTACGCACTGAAATGCACAAACGAGCTAATGTTAGTCAGAGGGACCATCTGGATTGCCTGTTTTTATGAAATCAACTCTTTAGATTACTCTGTTTCTAATTGAGCTGCTTCGTTTAGTGCGCTGGTGCTGCTCTAAATGGCCAGTTTATATTGACTGCTAAAAGGGCTGCTCACCCCAGGAGGTGATGATCTACAGAGCGGCAGGAAGTGGGAATGAACCTCATGTTATTTACGTCAGCACTCCCTCAAATCAAACCTCTGCAAAAGCGCGATCCTTGGCAGCTGTATGCAGCTCTGCATCTGCCTGTAATTTCAACTCTTCCAGAATCAGACCCTGTCAGGTGTAATTACGCAACAGATGAAGGTACCAGGCTGGTGGTTTTCCATTTTTACAAACTAAATCTGCAGGCTTTAGTCTAGGAATAAATGCAGTCATTATTAAATCTTTGTTTTTCTATCGCTTTTTGAGGAGTTTCAGGTTACAGGGCTCAGAATTGATTTTTTTGTGTGTGTGTGTGTTTGTCAACAAGCTCCGCTCTCTGCATCCATGAAAGGAGGAGGGATAATGTCAGCTCAGCTTAATACATTTCTAATGGATGTTTTATTTTCAGCCTGAGGGTGCGTCTGAAGTGTTTGGACACTTGGAGATTTGAGGGGGTGGAAGAATACCTGGGAAATGCAGCCAGTTTTGCAACAAGATATATGGAAACATTCATAATGCCATTTCAGCTGTCTGCTTGGTTCAAGAAAATATTTTCATTGAATTTTCTTGCTTGCTTTTTATATGAGCTCACGTTTTTCATCATCTAAGGCTTTAAATGGTTGTGCAAGGTAAGGTGATGAAATTATGGATGATTCACCAAAATAAAATTATTCTGTCATCATTTACTCTAATGTTGCTTAGATCCAACATTCTTCAAAATGTCTTCATTTGTGTTCTGCAGAAGAAGAAAAAAAGACATGATGGTGAGTAAATGATGGCATAATTTTACTTTCTTTTTTGGAGGATGGGTGGAGTCATCAACTATTATTTAAATTGATCTCTTGCTGTTAGCTACTAACGCAGCCTCACTGTGTTTTAGCGTTCATATCACCATCCATAATAACAGAAAACTTTAATTATTATCTGAAATTCCTTATATGATCACATCAAGTTGGTTAGCAAGGTAAAGTTTTAGAATTAGGTACCATTTGATGTTATGCAAATCCATCAGTGGTCCGTTAGGGGTCTGCTCTGGTTCTCCTCACTTCACCGTCACTGAAGGATGAAGCAGGTTTACAGGTTGAATCAGTTCAACATTGCTAAAACGCTGCATTAACATTACATCCACCTGCATGTATCGAAATGCAAAACAGTTTGAACTGGAAAAATTAAAAGCCAGCCACTTGTGTAATTAAATGCCCAAGAAAATGAAGTATACAATACAAATATCAGTTTAGCAATGTGATTTACTACATTCTGTTGTTTTATAAATGTTCTATTATAATAAATGCATTGGCATTTGCATTGGTGGTGTTCGTAAAACAAATACCAAAGATGCAGTGTCATTGTGTATGAATGCAAAGCATTTTCTTGTGTCTTGATTTAAAGTTTCTTTGACATTTTTTTTTTTATTGAAATATATTTTAAAATGTAATTAATCCTTTGTGACACAAGCTAAACCTTTCAGCAGTGATAACTTCACTTGATCCTTCAGAAATAATTTGCTGTCTATTAAACGTCACTTTTTGATCAGTTCAACACTATATTTATTATATTTATTCGTTAATAAAAAAAAATCCTTTTTCAAAAGGTGTGTAAAACCTCACGTGTGGTCTAAAAAGGACACCCAAGCGCTCACAGAATATCGGTTTGACAATCCCCAGTTGAAACAGGTTGGCGGTGGGCAGAATCGATACGCATCTGGTCATAGAATTGGCTGTAAAGTTATTATGTATTCCATTAGTGGTCTAAGGTGCTTAGTAGAAGCCTTCAAAAAGGCAATACACACAAGCCTTCCAAGCCTTTTGTTCTATTCTTGGATTACTCTGTGTAATTTGAGGTCAGAAATAAAAGAACGCCTTGGGCCCACTTTATGCACATAGCTGAGTTTTTTTTCCTTCTGTTTCAGACAGTCATTCCAGCTATGTATCATTAGATGAAGATGGCTGAAATTGAAATGGCGTTTTGCAGTATCGCTTCTTAAGAACCATACTTTGTACTTGACGCACAGACCTTAAAAAGAACAAAACAAAAATACTTAAAAGCCCAGAGTACATACTTTGCTAATGCCTGGTGAGCAAGGTCAGGATATTAACCTCACAGCGTGTTCTTCAGATGAAGTCTGTATTATACCTACATCGTTGTCGGGTTAATTACTGGGCTTAGAGGCACAAACCTGCTGCTTATTTTTAGTGTGACCTTATAGTGAATGCCCTGTCTTATATACAAAAAGAAGTGCTTTTCTGATTGCTGCACAGCCAGAAATTAGTGGAAGTTTTTCCTGAATAATAAAGACATGATCTTTATGGTGAGCTCAACTGTAATGCTTTTATTATTATTATTATTTATTATTATTTAAGCTGTCTCGTATTTAGCACAACCGTGAATTTGAATTGGCCGCACACAACAGGAAGCTGGATTGGAATGACAGGAAGAGGAGCTTACTGAATTGCAAGTCAACTCAGCATTCTGAGAAATGCCTGGTCCACAAAACATTTATAAAATTTGATAAGCTGTCAGTCATCCAATCTTTGTGTCTACAATGCTTTTTGAAATCTTTTAAAACTTTCTCAGTTTATCAAGCCTGTACTTTGCATTTGGCTTTCTTTTTCTATTACAACAAACAAATAAATACATTTGTTTTATGAATTTTACTGAATGTTTATTTTAATGTTTCTTTCTTAAATTTCATACTTCTTCCAATTTCTTCCTTTTTTACTTACTTTCAAATACAGAATTCATCCCTGAATTTCTGATTGTTACTTCCTTATATTTCTCTTTTCATTATGTTTTACCTAGGCTGAAGTTAAATTTAAATACAGGAATTTCAATTACAAAAGCAATTCAGTTTTAATTGGTGCACAGTCCTGATATCACTATTTTTAAACTATTGATTGATTGATTTGTTTGGTAACACGTCATAATAGGGGTTCAGAATAATGCATTAGTTAAGCATTAATTAATGGTTAATTTGTTCACAAGTAAGCATTAGTTGAAAAAAACACACTAGTAATTAATGATTAACTTAACATTTTAATCATTATTTAGTAGTGTGTTTTTGCTCAACTAATGCTTACTTTTGAACAAATTAACCATTAATTAATGCTTAACTAATGCATTATTCTGAAGTGTTACCATTTGTCTTTGATTTAGTTTTACTCTATATTGGAAGAGATGGAGCTGTCAAGCTCCAAAAAAGCTGAATAAAACGACTATATGTAGTCTGTTTTCCAGCTCTTACCCTTTATCGATTGATTTAAGCATATTATTGATGCATCCTGATGTAGTATTTTCTCTTTGTTTTCTATCAGATCATACCGGTAGTGTTTCCATCATGAGACTGGTGTTAAAGTACCTGGACAAGATGAGGTGCTTCCGGAAACGTTCCACCATTCCTTTTCTGGTGGCTCTCATTACCTTCCTGCTCTTCATAAACCTCTACATCGAGGATGGCTATGTGTTGGTGAGTTTGTTTACCTGTTAAAATCCAGCAGGTAAATTACAGAGGTCAATTTATTTACAACATCAGTGGAGCAGATAACAAGACAATAGTGGGCTTCACAACAACTTGACTACTGTTGTTGCATGTGATTTAGCATTAATTATCTCTGTGCTGAAAAGTTATTTTTTTTAAATGCTTTAATTACCAAATGTTGCGTGTAAGACTGCCGGTGCCGTGTTGTGCATGTATAATTATCAGAGCTCACTCTGCAGCCTATTTAAAATTTCATGATGTAGAGGCAGTCCAAATGCAAGAGATACATTTATTATTCATTAGGCCAACTTTATGATCAAAACTTTGTGATCATAACATGTCGCGTGTGTTTGTCTATTGAATTATTCAAAGGTTGTACCCATTTTGACTAAGTCACTTTTCTAAATAACCCCCATTTAATTGAAATACAAACACCGTCACTGCCAGCAAAAAAAAAGAATGTAATGTGCGATCCGTTCATGTGTGCTAAAAAAGCGCCCAAGTATAGCAATGATGCCATCTTTTAATACAATTAAAAATTGAGTGAGTAATATTGTGTGTACAATTAATTATTCAAAGGCCATCATTTACATTTAATGAGATTATACAAGAGTGTGCAAGAATATTGCCAAGTTTAAAAATAATGACAGGCAGCGCTTACACTTAAAGATGCAAAAGGAGTCTTAGCATTTCATGTCTATGTATTCTGGAGACTCTTTCTAGCTGTGACAAACTTTGACTTACTTTTGACTTGTGACAATTGTCTTGTCATCTGTTTCAGGAGGAAGACAAACATCAGCTACGAGAAACCTCAATGCATCCTCTGAACTCCGAGCGATATGTTCACACCTTTAAAGATATCACCAATTTTTCTGGAATGATCAATGTTACTTATCGTTACCTCGCTGGAACACCTTTACCTCGAAAGAGTAAGACTGCTTTCCTTCGTAGACATCAGTATTATCAGAACACACTTGGTTTAAAAAAAATTATAAACAAATAAATAAAAGAATTATGTACAATATGCAAAACTGCACAACTCTATTGTTTATTTATTTATTAAAAACAAAAAGTTCTGTTAACACTTTATAGTTAATAGGTAATAGCTATTAATTATGCCTTTTATTCATTATATTCTTTATAGTTAGAGCAGTAGTTGTTAAATTTACATATTGGATGGGATTACGGATGTGCTTAATTAGCACTAATTAATGGATAATATTCTAGTAGTATGCATGCTAATAAGCAACTAATAGGTGTAACTATAAAAAAGTGTTACCCAAGTTCTGAACATTCATAAAATTAGATCATTTTACGTCCTAAACAAAATGAATACATTTAATAAATTAGCAGATAACAAGTTCTTCCTTTAATCTTATATTTAACAAGATCGAAAAAAAATTAGCAATTGGTTAAGAACATTATTTGAGATATTTTATGCAAAAACACCTTGTATGTACCTTTTAATACTAAATATTTATTTAATATAAAGAACTTTTTCACAGACTTCTCTTTAGTATTCACAATGTAGACAAGGTGTCAGATCAATTCAAGGCATACATTCTCTTACTCCATGATTTTTCATGTTCTTTCAGAGTATCTCACCATTGGATTGTCATCTGTGAAAAGAAAACGAGGAAACTACCTGCTGGAAACCATCAAGTCCATTTTTGACCAATCAAGCTACGAAGAGCTCAAAGAGATCGTTGTGGTTGTCCACTTGGCAGACTTTGACCTGGCATGGTGCGAGAGCCTAGTTCAGGAAATCTCCAGGAAGTTCGGCCACCATATAATCGCAGGGCGGCTGCTAGTTATCCATGCACCTGAGGAGTACTACCCGTCCCTGGATGGGTTGAAGAGAAATTACAATGATCCAGAAGATAGAGTACGCTTCCGTTCCAAACAGAATGTAGATTACGCATTCCTGCTCAACTTCTGCACCAACCTGTCAGACTTCTACATGATGTTGGAGGATGATGTGCGCTGTTCTCGAAACTTCCTCACTGCCCTGAAGAAAGTGGTGGCCTCTAGAGAGGGATCATATTGGGTGATGCTGGAATTCTCCAAGCTGGGCTACATAGGGAAGCTATACCACTCGCAAGACCTTCCCAGACTTGCCCATTTCCTGCTCATGTTCTATCAGGAGATGCCTTGTGATTGGCTTCTTATCCATTTCCGAGGCCTGCTGGCCCAGAAGGATGTGATTCGCTTCAAACCTTCCCTTTTCCAACACATGGGCTACTATTCCTCTTATAAGGGGGCAGAAAACAAACTTAAGGATGATGACTTTGAGGAAGACTCCCTTGATATCCCAGACAACCCACCTGCCAGTTTGTATACAAACATAAATGTATTTGAGAGCTATGATGCTGCCAAAGCTTACAGTAGCGTGGATGAGTACTTTTGGGGCAAAGCTCCATCCACTGGGGACTTTTATGTAATAGTGTTCAACAAGGCAACAAAAATCAGCAAAATCAAGATCATCACGGGAACAGATGATCGGCAGAATGATATTTTGCATCACGGAGCTCTGGAGGTGGGGGAGAAATTAGTAGGAACCAAAAAGGGAAGGCAGTGCTCCTCCTATATAACTTTAGGGGAGTTTAAAAATGGAAACATTGAGGTTCATGATGTGGACCACAAAATAGCATATGATATTGAGTGTGTTCGCATTGTGGTAACGGCAAGTCAGAAAGAATGGCTTATCATTAGAGGCATAAGCCTCTGGACTACACAAGGTGGCAGTCAATGAGAACTTTTTTGAACCGTAGCTAAAGGCACAAGTATGTGTTTATTTATCTATTTATTTATTTATGTGATTTTTTAAATTATTTATTCACCTGAGAAATCTGTATTTATTCAAATTTGTTCATTTATTCAGACTTTTAAAGGCAGTGTAAGATTTCACACATCTGAAGCATTTCAGCTTATTCTGACATTATTCCGATATATATTCTTTTTGCCCCTTATATTCACCCCGGACCTATTTATTTATTATTTGTGAAGCTACATACAGACACACAAACACACAGACTTTTATTAAAAGTTTTTCTTGATTGAAGCAGAGGTCTTTTTAGGTTTATGCTTAAAAAGAAAATATTTGTACCAGTAAAGTAAGAAAAAAAAACACTTCATAACTTTAATAAACTTTAATAAACTTCTAAATCAAAACGTTCATGAAAAACAACTCTGATTTAAGATTAAAAATTTAGACTTTCTTTTTAGTGAAGCTGTTTTCCATGTTTTAACAGACATATTCTATTATAAGTCATTGAAAAATGTGCTTAAGCTGAATTGTAAGCACTTCATTTCAGTTACTGTAAGTAAATATTTCTATTTTTTGGGTTTGTTTACTCTTTTCTTCTATACCTCTAAATACTTGCATATCCTGCTCTCCTTTCTGCCAACACAGGGTCAATTTTGCCTAGAAAATACAATGTATTGTGGCATGAATCTACTCAGCAACATTTCATACCGTCTCCTCACTGAATGATAACAAAAAAATGTTATTCAATCAACTTTTGGCCAAAGGGTCTCTTTAGTGTAGCTCTGTTTTGTTTATGCATTTCTTCAGAGGCATGGAGTGGAACAGTGTGGCTATTCGCCCATCTTCTAAAGTGTTGTGATTGGACAGTACAGTGACAAATGAGGCAAACCTCCTTCCCCTTTTCAGTATTTTCCTCCTATCTTTTGCTTTGTGCAATTTTACCAGGGTAAATTGGATTTTGTTTGGCTCATTCCCCTATAAAATTACACCAGCAACAACCACCCTAGTGCAGACCGTTCTCACAGCAAACCCCTGGCTGGTATTGTCGGCCACTCCATTGAAATGCAGTTTTGTGTGAGTGTATGCACCATAGACCATATCTTTCACTATGAATATTTGTTTACCCTTTGTTTACCCAAATAACTTTGTCACTAGATTTTTTTGAAAGACATTAAAACTTGGTTTTGCAACCATCTAATTACTCTGTTAGACTGAACATGTCACATGAAAAATGCAATAATAAGACAACTGTTTACATGACTGTAATGTTGCAGAATGTGTTTTCTCCTGTTTTAATTTCCTTATTATAAGACAAGGTCTTTTTTTTGTTGTCTTCTTCATGTTGTCATCGTACTGCATAGTTCATGTGTGTAGTAGTTGGTTTTAGTATCATAAAAATAACCTGTACTTTGCATGATTTTTGCAGTTGTCTTTTCCAACACCCAAGATACAAAATTGACATTGCATTTTTGCTTTGCACCAACACGTGTCAAAAGTTAGCTTTGCCATAGTTATCAAGAAGCCATTACTAGCACTTTTTCTCAGACTAGAAATGTGTTACGTTGCTGTATACATTAACTTTCATTCCAGAACTGCACTGTTTCCTTGTCAGTTTTTTTTAATTATTATTCAGTTTATTGGAAGTGAATACCTCTTGCCCAGTTGTATTTGTGAATGGTCTTTTGGATGCATTTCAGACTTCTATGGCTATTTAATGTCACGGTATGTTTTCAATAGTTTTGTAATGCTTTCTTGTGAGCAAAGCACAGGTCCATTTTTTTTAAAAAGCCAGCTAAATTTTAGGGCTGGCAGTGTAATAAAATGTTACAAATGAAAATATTGGAAGGTTTTGTCTTCCCAATAAAACAACTGACTAAATAATTGTTCATGCATGAGCTAGGAAAGAATGCCGCAGTGTTAGTATGCCTGTCGGTTTTAGGCTTTATGACTTGTTTTTCAAGTGTCTACTCTGAACTTGACTGGCATTGTACTGTACTTGATTTGTAATTTTACTGTACTAATGCTACATTTACAGCAATGGACATCTCACATATTGTGCTGCATAGGTGAAGAGAATGTGTTATGATGTAGAGTTCTGTTGTATTTTTCCCACACTGTTTGTCACATGGTACTGTAACTATATTGTAAAATGACATATATTTTTTTACATTTATCATTAGAACTGTTTGCCTTGTATATTGTCCCTAAATATACATTGACTCAAGTGCTGAGTTGACAAAATTGAATGCCATTTCATCATTGAAAATCCGAAGATTGTAAAGTAAAACTCTTTTGGGAAAAAAACCTTTTTAGTAGAGGTCTAAATACATTTGCATGCAGATGCACACATCTCTCTTGCATTAAACTTGATGGATGCATGGTATTAGCCAGCATGGATCCACTTGAATATTCCCTGATTTATAAGTTCACAGGCCTGTTTTTGTTTGTATACAGGTGAAAACAATTTCAAATAAGCCACTCTATTCAGAAATTCCTCTCTACTGTGGAAATAAACATTAGCTTGTGTGATAAAGTATATAAAGTAATTTTAGAGTCTTAAAATGATCACAGATGTCAGTGGATTCTATCAAACCGTGGCCCAAAGCAGTAGCTGCCTCATGCATTATTTATTTGTTTATTCATATGCTTTGTGTCACGTTAATACATTCATAATGAATTTACAGTGCTTAGGCTATTTGGCTGGATTTACTGTTTCTACTCTATAGTATATTACTTCGGCTTAGAGTATTTTGTAGAAACAAACAATATATGATTTTCTCTTAAAATGATTTTGGTTGTTGCCCAAGTTAAAAAGAAGAGCAAACATAATCATATATAAATTATACACACAGTGTAACAAATGTTTCCTAAAGGCTGTGTAATTGCAGTGTTTTCCCTTTGAGTAAATGGTGGACTGCATTTTTGGGGCACTGATAAATTGATAAATTCAAATAATGTTATGCAACTAAGAATGCAGTTGTGCATGGATAACCTGGCACGTGAAATAATTTTCATATCTGCTTTTGACATTTTTTGCTAATTTGACAGATGCCAACATGCAATTGTTTTTTTTTCAAGAACCATGGACAAACTATAGACGAACAGTACAGTTTTTGATATTAAAACTAGGCCTTTTTTCTTGTCACAGACAGATATTGTACAAGATTTATTGACTTAAATCTATTGACTTAAATCCTTTCTGTTTCACCGGTCAGAACTTCTATTGCTTGTCCATATTTGTCTGTATAAATAAAAACAAAGCAGCCTTAATGTGATCTCTGTACCAAAAATGCTGATACTCATATATCTTTATTGTTGGTCATGACAGCTCAAAGGCATCCTCTGGCTTTGTGGATAAATGGACCACACCATTTGAAAGTGTTTTCAGAACTTGTTAAGTATATATAAATGATAATCCTTAACAAAACGTAGCATACTTCAAGTTTATTTCATGTAGTAAAGTTCAAGTATACTTTATGTAGTAAGTATACAAGTATCAGTACTAGCAGTATACTCTAAGGGCCAGTTCCCCGGATAGAGATTAGATTAAGCCAGGACTAGAGCTTATTTAGAATTTTTAGAAACATGTCTTACAAAAATGCATTATCTGTGAGCATTTTAAGAGCAAACAATGACAATAATGTGTTCTAAGATATCTCAGTGCAAGCTTTTTCCAGTTTAGACAGCTCCATTAACTTTTTAAGGTAAACAATTAGGACTAAAAGCCCTAATGAAGCTGGACAAATTCACCAGAGCTCACACGACTGACAGGTATGTTCTGATTTATTAAACCTCATTATAAAATGCCTCAGTCCTGTTTTGATTGTGCATGTTTTGATTTGATTCCTTAACTTAATGCATTACTGTAAAGAACATTTAACCTACGCTTTCTTAATCTATATATTGATATTTTTCTATAAAAGGGATAGATTTTGACAGTACAATGTGCAGTAAAGCAAACCGACAAACATTTACTGTACATTTTTGACAGCTGAGACCATAAAAGTGTTGAGAAATCAAAATAAATTACCAAACGAAATTACACTGCTGGCACCGTTTATGTTTCTACAGTATATATCCTAATTGTCTTTATTCAGCCTTTGCTAATAATGTTGGATATTAATGTATTAGGTCTGTATAATAATATTGCTTTCAGTGTGTTTCATAGTTCTAGTCATAGTCCCCTGCCTTTATTGTTGCTGTGATGATTTGAGCTGATGTGTGAGCTCGCGCTCTCGCTCCTTTGCGAGCAGGCAGGACACGGCAGCGGAATTAGATGAATAAATATTTATTAAACAAACAAAAAGGAAACGCGGTGAGCTACATGGATAGACATCAAACGTAAAACACTTCAGTTTACAAACAGACGCTAGACGATACACAGGGAGTCAACTAAATACAATGAGTAATCAACAGACAAGTGAAGACACCTGGAAACACGGCTGGAAGGAAGTGAACAGTGATGAGATGGGCGGGGTTACAAACAAGACAATAAATGAATACAATTGAATACAATTTGATTCAAATGGTTCAGAAAATGGTGATTCGACGTCTGTGTCAGGGGAGGGCGGTGCGCGGGGCCGTGCAGGCGGGTCGATGTCCGCAGAGATGTACGCATCTATAGCGTTGAACGGTTCAGGCTGCTCGTGACTCGGGCGACGGCTCTGGAGAGAACGACTTCCTCCTATACGGGAACCCGCCAGCACTGAGTCGTTGAGACCCGAACATTTGGCCAGCTCGCAGTAGCCGTCCACGCATTCCTCAAACATCGGGTCTTGATGTATAAGCGCGCTGAGTCCCGCGCTAAATGCCATCTCTTACGTTTGTTGTTCTGTGATGATTTGAGCTGATGTGTGAGCTTGCGCTCTCGCTCCTGCAAGTAGTTATCGCTGCATCCTGGAGGATTAGACATGGATATCCATGTCGGCCATCTTGGTCCGGTCACATCCGGTTAGATAACCAATGCTGAGTCCGAAATCGCTTACTTCCCTGCTATATAGTACGCAAAAAACAGCATGCGAGGCGAGTAGTATGTCCGAATTCATAGCATTCAAAATTCAGTAGGCGAGAAGTACTCGGATGACCTACTACTTCCGGCTGAATTCTGTAGCAAGCATACCATAGACACTTTCCTATCCCATAAGGCTCCGGGAGAGGAGGCGTCATATTTAAAAAAATGACAGAAAGTGGAAACGCGGCTCATTTTAAGTGTAAGCACCTCAGGAAGAAAGCGTTGTTTGTTGTGATTAAATTACACTT
>JAUCMT010000039.1:20513699-20533246 GCA_032357475.1 Enteromius thamalakanensis | reverse complement strand
AAAAAAAAACATTTTTTGTGCTTTTCAACATATCACAACTTGTAAATGACTTGTAAATTAATTAACTAAACATAATATCACTTATTAATCATTTGTGAATGTTTTGTAGATGTATATTTCATCAATAACCAATCTCTTATAAATGACTTATAACCATCCGCTATTCTAAAGTGTTACCAAAAAGTTATAGGCTATTTATGTCATGAATACAATTGCTATATTAACCAGTAAATCATGTTTTTTTTTTGTTTTTACAAAAGGCCTGGATTGTCCATTTAGTGAATTTCATACAGAACCTTCAATATGAATATCTCTAAATTAGAAATATGGAGTTTGCATTTGTGTGGACATAAAGACAAACAGTTTTGAATAAAATGTATATTGTGTATTGATGCATCTGTAATTAAGTGAGTCCATTGAAGGAGCATAATTGAATAATGTTATAATGTGTATACAGTATGAGTATACATAATTGTTATTTAGAATTATTAGATATTGTAGCTCAACTTAATGTTTATGATGTTATTTTGCTTTTAAAATGTATGGCTAATGATAGCGTTTCTTTTGGGCATGTTTCCTTCTTTTTGGTGCTTTTAGGCTCTTAAGATTAAATTTTTGTACATTGCGCTTATTGAAAAAGCAACTTCATGTTAATTGAACTCATTTACCCTTTGCTGAGTGCAGCAAGCCTCAGAATTTTACTTTGAGGTATAATTTAATTTTACAGTTTGGCTTAAACTGTGAATTTCATGTGTTACATTCAACTCTTAGCCAGGATAGAAAGCGTTAAGGATCAATTTGCAAGCAATGAGCCATTAAGCAAGAAATTAATCCATTTTCTTCCCGTGAGGGAGTAAACAATACAGCAAACACAAATTGCCCCCACTATCATGGAAATATTATACATCCATTACAGACACAACGTCATAGTACATCAATATTTGGGAAAGTTCAATGTGCTGTATAACAATAGTAGAATTATCCTGGTATTTGCTGAAGTGGCACGGGTCCTCTTCAAAGTCTGTTAGATGATAAGAGGACGTGTTTTTGATGATGGTTGAATGAGCTCATACTAATGTACTCATGCGCTCTCTGTCTCCTGTTGTTATAGCAGACCCCTTTGCTCTCTCTTTCTTTCCTATTACTGCAGTGTCCCTCTCCATTGTAACAGCCTTAATTAAAGATTAATGGCAGGGTTTTCCCTGCGTGTAGAGTGGAGATAACTCATTTCCCTTGGCTCTTCTTTAAAAGCACCGCACTGCTGGGAGCGCTAAAAACGGGAGAGACTGCGGTGATGCGGAGAACAAAGGCACTCTGGCCTATCCCCTTTCCCACATTCCCATTGCAGGCCATGTAATAACCGAGCGGAGCCTGTGAAAATAGAGGCGCGACGTTGAGGGTAGTCATTTCAAATTTGGCAGCCAAAGAGATGCAATCAGCTCATTTAAAAGCCTTCGTAGTGGCTACCTTTCTTTCCTCCCGTGTGACAATTACTGCCGCCGTCTCCATCAGGCTCTTTAATGGCTCTGCTTGGAGCCTGTCGAAGACCATCAGGCTTCTTTCTTCCTTTTCTAGAGGGAGCTTTAAAAAGAACCAGCACGGGAGAGGAACAAATTGGATAAGGTTGCTTTTTGCTGCTGAAATGTTGCTTTTTCCTTTTCCTTTGTCATTCTGTGTCAATGGACGTATTTAATGACATTTGTTTCTTTGCTTTTTTAGGTGATTTGGGTAGGAGGCTTTTTAGATTTCTTTGTAAAATATGCCATTACTGTAAAGTAATATCCCTGTAAAAGTTCCAGCCATCCTACTCAGAATCCAAACTCTTCACAAGACTTTTTTCTCATCATGGCCAAAAACCGCCTACTAAGAAAGAGACTGTATGACCAAAGAAACATGCAGACTTTGTAATCAAAATGCATATTATTAATGGACACATCACAAAAACACAACAGGATATACAAGGGGTACAACTGGCTACCCCTAGTGAAAATAGCTACTAATGGATACCAAAAAGTATTTAAAATACATTTATTTAATGCAAAGTATACTGCAGACACATTTTTATACATGTAAACTTAAAGAAATGTGCATTGTGCACAAAGTCTTGAGCAATATGTCAGTAAAAAATATTTGTGTTTGAACTATATTTAGCTTCTTTTTTTGTTGTACTCCTTTTTGGAACCTTTTTTGGGGAGAGAACTAAGCATCCAAGCAAAACTGAATATATTTCAAAAGTTTAACGATAAACTTTAACAGATCCTTTGATTGATTCTTCATACTGGCTCCTCTAAATTGATCCAAACTACTGGACACAAACTCCTGAAAGTTGTGTGCCGTCAGTCAGATTGAAACTGCCAATAGTCCCATTTTTGTGTACCATAGACATCTACTCAACACCTAACTCAGCATCTTATAAAATTTCTAGATGTGTCATTGCATAATGATCACATACCCTGTGGTGTCAAATGTCCAGGTGTCCTGTGTTTTGTTAGGCCACCAGTATATTAATTTGTAAGTCATAAGTATGGCTTGTTTTTTAATGAGGACTCTGATGAGGATCTGCCTTTGCTTTGGGGGAGGTCACTTCAATTTGGTTCTCTGCAAGAAGACAGTAAGTTCGATTAGTTCAGGTTCTCTTGTTAGAGGCTGTTACTTCTGAGCTGTGTAATACTGTCCATATGCAGGCCCTAATTATTTACTCTGCAGGCAGAGAGCAAGGTCATCCTTGTTATACCATCATCCAATTCACACAATCAGATTCAATCCACACAATCAGATTTCTCACAAAGAGAACTAATCTCATTCTTTCACAAGCAATTATCTTGATGTAACCGGCTGGTAGGAGATGCACCGCCCAGCCCAGATGAAGGCAATGACTTTCATTTTGCATCAGGACCGGGATGCGGCAGAGATCCGTGGCTAAGTTAAACTGTCAATCTGTGCTTCTATTGGAAAATTAGAGCTAAATTAAAGACAGCTCCAGTACTGGATTGTGGCCAAAACAATTAAGGAGCACTAGCGTGGACACAACAGATGATGCTTAGGAGGACTGCATTTCCCCAGTGTCCATTCACAATCCATGGCCTTTTTCAAAGTGTTGTGACCTTTTTTTTAAAGAGTGCTGTTTTTAAATATATGTTTGAACATTTCTAGATTTTTTTTTATTCATGAAAGTTTTATGAATTTTTATTTATATATTGAGGACACGAAGAAAGGAACAGCTGCTGTTTTGCTCAAATATCAATTTGAAAGCAGCATGAAAACACAACCATCAAATAATCAGTGTTCTGTAAATACAGAGATATGTGGCTGTCTTCCTATCTGTATTGTGTGGGACCTTGTTGAAGGACATGGCTGTTTTTCCCTAGACTTCAGCAGCAGGCAATAAAGTGAGTGACAAACAAGACAAGCAGCCATATGCGATCAATGCCTGCAGAAATGGTCCCAAAAAAAAATTATAATTGAGAGAAAGCACTCTCTAAACAGAACTGCACACATGTGCATCAATAAAAGCATGTCATGTGATTGAAACTGAAAATATTCACAGATGTCTTGCTATTTATAATCATCTCAGTCATATAGTACCAGCACACAGTAAGCAGTGCAAAGGTAATAAAACTTTTTTCTTTATCATATTTAGATCATTTAAGTTTAAAGAGACAACTTTATTTACTTTTCACAGAATGACAAATAGTTATCCCTCTCTATGTAAATGGTACATTCATCTAAGTGCTTACAGCTTTAACTGAAAGATTTATTTTGGCACTACTGAATCTTAGAGCTGATAGTTATGACTCCCAATAAATTACGCAAGTACACTGATGTATAAAATATAACTTATGTCTTTTGGTATTAGAAATGTAATAGATGATAATGTAGATAAATAGCACTTGCTGCCTTATGAGGGCCTGTGTTGCCTTAGACTGCACTGCCATCTGCTGGTGAACAGGCTCTGATTAACTGAATTATCTGTAAAATATTGCTGATGTGTACATTTGTCATTTAATGGTAATATGTAACTAGCATACCATGAATTTGGGCTTTGAATTGATTGATAATTGTATCAGGATCATTACGTATGCAGCAGCCCACAGTTAGTGTCAAAAGGTCACAGAGAAAAATATATTTGGTCTGTTTGAGTTATTCAGCGCTTTTCAGAGGTAATTACTTAGCTGCATTAGTAATTTTAATGAGCAGTGGCCAATTACAGTAATGGAAACCAACAAGCTTTCTCTTTTCCATTTCATTAATGAAAGCGATGTGCATACAGCTCAGGGTTTGACAAATCATTGTGCATTCATCAGAGTGATACTGTATTTGTTACTCATGAAAGAAGTCAAATGTCCTTTAGAGGAATTTTATTTTCTTAATGGGGAGTAATGAAATATATTCCCCTGTTATTTTTATTTGCTATAACATCTCGGCTGGAGCACAAATGAGTGCGTAAAAGACATTGTAGAAATTCATTTTTAGACAGTTTTTCTGTTCATAAAAGGCAGATTTGTCATATTGTGTTTTATATATGTGTGTTTTTGGTTAACTCATATCAGTCTCAATCCAGATGTACCTGTAGATGCTAAATCATTTCCTTAAACTGAAAGTTCAAGCAAAATTATTTGCTTAATTTGGTTCCCACTTTGCCTGTTTATGATTTTGGACAATCGGTGTTAGCTTTGAGAGTCTTGTGGTACATTTTTTTTTTTTTCTGTTATGTGATTGGTTAAAATCTGCTTATGTAGAAATAATTTTTTTCTGTAAAAAGTAATAATAATTTCCAAATTTTTTCACAAGAAAACTGTTTAATTATATTATTACTTGCCATTTCTTTATAAATATTTCTGAAATCTACTAGCATTTTTAATTGATAATTGTTCGTACAACCATTGTTTTTCAATACGTGTGTGTGTGTATGTGTGTGTATACACCAAAAGTAACAAATTTCTGTATTTAAATACTCAAAATACTTCAGAAATTTTCTTCTCACCATGGACGTAAAAAAAAAAAAGGCTTCCTTCTGTGAAATAATAATATGATTTTTCATAAAGAGTTTTAATAAGTATGATTTAATTACATTGGAAGAAAAATAAATATACATTAAATAAATAAATAAATTTAATAACTCTTGAATTGACTGCTGTTTTATTTACATCGTCCATCCCATAATGAAGAAGAAGGGATTGACTTCTGAAGCACATTTATAAATAAAGTTTCAGCTAAAACAGAACATATCACTACTGTAATACTACAACATTGAAAACAGACACATATTCACAAAATGTAAAAATGTCTTTCCATCTAAGGGTCTGGGGAATCAGTAATACACGCTTCTCTTCAGAATGTACGGCCGTCTCGATTTATTGGTGCGCAGTTGCCTTTTAAGTATATATGGGGATTTCCTCTTCAGTGGACTGTCGCTGTTTTGGTCCAGCTCCAGATATTCTTGGTCGTCTTGAAGCTGAAATGAAAGACAGAATGGTTAAACTGTTCCCCCCCAACAAAACTCAGATTATTACAGGGCTGAAAATCACAGCAATTGGGTGGACAATGCTGTCAATCAACTGCCATGTCATGACTGATGCGTACTACATCGCCCGGCTCTTTCTAATCATTTCTCCTCAGAGCTGCACTGGAGTGTGCTTGAATGAGATGTGATGTCTGAGTCTACTTCTCAAAATGATAGGGCCACACTTAAAAGGCAAGGGCAATTTTTATTTATTTAATAAAAAAATAATACATATTTATGGGGGGGGGTGTATTTGACATATCAGTGCGTCCTATGATGTGACAGCAAGAATAAATAAATATAAACCTCTCTCATGCTATTGTAACTCTAGAGATACATTTTTATCAAGTTATTTGTATATACATTTTTATTTTCTACATTTTTGCTGGGTCACACCATAGGACAAATTTTTTCCAATTTTTTAACTACCCATATATGATTATGTATTCTGTTTTAAATAAAATAACTACAATTGCAATTAAAACATAATAAGTGATTTACTACAAAAAAATTACTAAAATGAAAACTGAATAAAAACTTCAAATCTTTAGCGAAATCCACAATATTATCTCGTAGCATATTAAAATAACACTTGAATAAAAATCATCAGCTAAATGACAAAAATCAGAATGTTCATAAACCATTTGGCCTTTTTAGGAAAGCAATCATTTTTAGCTTGTGTTGTAATCAATTTGGAAGCATTTTTTTTTTTTTAAATCTGCATTAATCATTTATTTTTATTTTTTAAAAAAAAGTGGGATTAACCACCTTATATATTTAAACATAAAAAAACAGTCCTAATAAACTGTTAGGTGAATAGAGAATAAACTGCTAAGCTGACTTCATATTAGAGCATGCCACTGTCTCAGTACCTAACAGTGTTTTCTCTCACCTCTCTAGGCTGCAGGACCCTGCAGAGGTTCTGAAGGTCATGCATTTCCTCAAGCATTTGGGCGAGGGAACCTGCAACCCTCTGGTCATAGTCAGCCTGAACGTCTGCTTCCTCCTGCTGCTCCTCGTTACCCCAGGCCTCCTGCCACGACTCCCCGAGACGGTTCATCATCCTGCACACATCCTGGAGCGGCAGCTGCCACAGGGGGGCGATGTGCTTGCTCTGCTTTACCTGCACACACAGTGAAAGAGCAAAAATGTTTACTTTCAATGACATAATCTCACTCTCAGCTTTATATCAGCTGTCTACGGCCATTACTATATTCTCAGCCACTTACAGGGTGCCAATACCGGGTAAGCGCATTTTGAGTATTCCCTAGTGTTTTTATTGGCCTTCACAGAATTAGTCTAACAAGATCAAGGCCTGGTGTGATATCTGGAAAGCTGTTTTCAACCTGTTGACTGTAAGTGTTTCGAAGTCTTATATTACACTGTTCTTTAAAAACACAATCACCTTTGAGTTGTAAGTGAGTAATTCAAACATATTAAAATGAAAGGTCTTTTTTATTAAATAACAGAGGGAAATGTCACCTGCATAAGACCCGCGGCTGTCTGCCAATAAAGTAACTATTTCACTACATTTAATTAGACTTGCCAGCTGACATTTTAAAGGCATTAGCCTTAAAGACATTATATTTAATGCCAGTATTTAAAGTCATAATTTTTAATTAACTCTGCAGTAGAGAGGATGTCTGTATGGAAAGATACAAAGCCAGAAATGTGGTCGGGGTTAAAAAAAATCTAAAGACAATTACAAACACTGTGATGCTACACAATTCTCTATTGATAATGGACAACAGTCAGAGGTACTGACAAAAGATAATGGATGTTAATGCAGTGCAAAACATTGCTCAATGAATGAAGGCAGCTGAGCGTCATTTCAGGCAATGAAACATCATTTGGTCCACCAATAGAGCGTAAAAGCTTCATCCGTTTTGCTTTATGAGTACACCGCTTCTGATATGCTGCCTGATTGGGAGCATCTCTTTAGTTAATGAATGGTTACCAAAACATGTAATTTTGTGTTACATTTAACAGCAGTTAGCAAATACATTTGTGGACTGTTGAATGACTAAAGTACAAATCTAATATTACTATAAATCCTGCTATTCTGGTTTTACCGTGAAAGTCCCTCTCCAAATGTCTTAGTACACAGATTTAATGCTTGTGATGGTAAAATTTAAAGCCCCAATACCATGCTGTATTCTTAAAAGCAGAAACTATGAAATAACCATGAGTTTCATTTAAAATTCAGTTGCCCCACAGTCAAAGGGCATATCTATATTAAGGCCCCTTATAAGGCCAGTATAGCCTCTGTTGGCTTGCACTCAACAGGTGTTTTAAAAGCAAGAATGTACCTTTGATGTGAGGAGACTTCTCAGTACCTCTTCCTCTATTGCCCTTTTTCCCTGGTCTATATCTATAAGAGAGTAAAAGAGAGAGAAAACACAAAATGTTGACATGTTTTAAGGATAGGACTGAGCATATACACATCAAAGTACAGAGAAACCAGACCACTTTCTTGTCTGCAGGAGTGAGTCTGTTGTAATTTAATAAGATCTAAAGAAAATGTGGAATGGGTCTGTATTTCATATTATTCATATATGGGTAGAACCATGCGATACATCACTCGCCCAGCATCATGTTTAAATGTATATGTTAAAATGACTATAACACATTTAGAGCATTAAGTGAGTGAAAACTGTGATTCTGCAATATAAAGCACAAACTTGTTCTTCGGCGAATGTGTCCAAAATCAAAGGACATCTATCAGATATCATTTTCATAAGTGTCTATCTGATTCTATCAATTTGAAGTTATTTCTTTATTCAGTACTAATAAAATGATCTTGATATTATAGCCTACTGAATATTTTAGTATTAGTTGGATCAAGGTATAGCAGATCATCACAGTAAAAGACCGTAAAAGACAGAATATTAAAGATCATCATCATCATAAAATGTTGCCTTCTTAAAGATGAGTCATTTTGAATGGTAATATGCTTTTTTAGAGAAGTAAAATCAGTCTGTGTAAATTGATAAAAGTGCACCTACCTGAACACAGTCCATTACACAATAAAAAAAGGAGGATAACGGAGGTCAGCTGCATCTGCATTTTCTTAGTAGTCCCACAGTTTCTGCACATTCAAGCTGGGCCCAAGTCCATAGGGTTAAAGGTCATAAAATAGTATGAAAACGGATGGAGGAATATGAGAGATAAGTTGTAAGAGCGTTACAGAGACAGAGAAAGAAAACTGCAGCGTGTCCCTGCAGAAGTCACGATGCTGCCTTCTTGGCTTCTTATCCAACCTGTTTGCTGTGTCTTCTCTCTGCTTTCTCAGAAGTGAAGTGAGGAATGGCGGGCTCCATTCCTCCCGGTATATAAGAGCCTCTATGATGTCAGAGGAGCGCACTATCGTTCCTACCCCTCCCTATCCATCTCCATATCTCTCCCTCTCCATCCCTCCCTCCGTGCCCCCTTGTCCTGTGTCACGATGACATCAGCAAACACCTCAGAACCCACTTTGATTGTTGACGTCAAAACTTTTCATAAATGCTCATTTGATGTTCCTGCCTTCCTTCTGGTGAAGGGAGGGTGAGTGAAGAAGTGGATTTGTGATTAGTTTTTAGAGAAGCCTGATGATTAAAGTTGGAGAAGATGTGCAATGCTTTCATCTGAACTTATTGATATTGACAGTCTTCAAGAGTGACCTATCTTAGGCTTTATTGTTCAATTGCACAATAACCCAATAATAACTCTTATTGTCCATCATTCTTTCCATTGTTATAGGTTGCTCAAAATGTGCTAAGATAAAATGGAAACTGTGTGTGATCTTGAAAGATTCACCCTGTACAGTTTGTAATGAAACAGCCTGTGCTTTTGATTGTTTCCAAAAACAAATAGTCTGTCCAGATATATAATAGCCAATGTCAAGGTTGATTTATTATGATGCATTACAATTCATCATTATACAGTATAAAAGACCAGGGACTGACAGTTTAACAAATCAATATCACACATAAGCTCCAAAGGTGTGTTGGATTCTGTGTAAAAATAGGTCATCCTGTTTGCAGAGACATGGAATTGATCAAAGCCAGCGATTAAAATGAAAAGAGGGTGCGGAATTCATGCAGAATGGCAATAAAAAAGAGGCTAAATAAAAAATATATATTTTTAGAATGTTTGCTTTTGGTGTTACAACCCATTAAAGTAGTTGGTAAAGATTACAACATAAACGCCTTTTAATAGTTTGTAATTCATTAAAACAGTAAGCTTATTTTGACATCTAACTGACTCATATTGTTTTAGGTAAACATGTGAACTTTATCGGAGAGACTTAGCGTAGAAGGAAAAACACACACAGAGTTACAGACGCTGAAACAAAGTGTGCAACGACACTCCCCGTTCTCCAAAACAGGGCAGAGATGCTATCACAATCAGCTTCACACAGTCTCCAACAGGCGAGTTTTGTCGCCTCCCTCCGTGTGAACTGGGCCGACCCTGCATGAAACTCCTCTTACTTTGAAGTTCGCGAGTTGTTCAACTTTTTTCCACGACCAGCACTTCAGTCGCACTTTCTTGATTAGGTTTACGCGCTCTGTTCTGATACACGATGTCTTGGATCTGACCTGTGATCATACTGACGCGCGATGGCTCCTTTTGGAAAAAACTTTCTGAAGGCGCGTTTGAAGAGCAGGTATGATTCACACCATCCATTTCATTTAAGATTGCAAAGCATTACCACAGACGTTCATGCTGTATATACATATATATTTATGTAATGGTCGAAACTAAGTGTTTTTCTGCTCAGAATCGCTCGTAATTAAACGCGTACAGTTATTGTTATGCGCTGTAAACGCTCGTCACTGTAACAACAGCACTTGATCTCACTCAAGTGTTTCACTGCATGGTCGCAGAGAGTCGAGTTACGCTTAATGCTGTTGTTCTGCTTGCACTGGTGCCTCTCTTGGATGCTGGTAGCTGGCGTTAAGTAACGCAAAATGAGTCTCTCCACAATTAACGTTAGTCTTTTTTTCCCTAAACATTAATTCTTGCATGACGACGGATGTGCGTGACGGTGCGTCCTGAGCTTGATGAAATAAGCTGAAAAGGCCTAATGTTGTATATTATTCAGTATTTGACCTATTTATTTTGTTTAGGTCTTAATTACTATTATTATTAGGAAAGTTAGAGCATGTAGCATTATTTTTGTCCATATGTAACGTTAGGCTACTAAATTAGAGAATGTAAGTTTTAAGTTCTAAGAATAAGTTCTGTGTGATTTCCTTATTAAAGCTTGAATCACCTGAAACGAGGTACAAGAATAGGTTTGAAGGTTTTAAAAGTTAGGGTTTTTTTTAATTATTGCAAGCATGTATTTCAAATAGCGTAACAGTAAGTGAAATGTGCTAAATGTGTAAACACGCCAACAGAAATTTGCGTAAGCAGGTAACCATAGCAGCCGTAACTGCACGTTCGCTGTTAGTGACGACGGGATTGTACGTAACAAAACATAAAAAGTATATGGTCTTGATTTATGCCAGTATTAGAGATGGAGCCTAAACATGATAACAAATGACAAAAAGCGTAAATTTATGTTTAGAAAATATTTAGTAGTTGACACATTTAAGTGACGTCAAAAATATTGTGGACGACGTGGAGCTACGCCCTATGGCCTGAAAAAGGGTTGCGGATTAATTTAATTTAAGCCCATAAATTACTGCCAAAATTATTTTTAAAAGTTCTCACTCTTTAAGGTTCATGTCATCAGCAGCATAATTGACTTTGCCGTTTAAGTTTTTGATGTCTCAGTGTTTCCACCTTGGCTTAAATGTTTAATTATTCAATAGTGTTTGTTGTGGGTTGATTAAAGAGGATTCTTTCTTGGATGGCTATGCCACAGAAGTTTACATCAGGTTTTAGGTTATGTCTTTCAACATTTTATCTATTTATATGCATGTTCTATGCAGAAGATTTATTGCACAGAAAGACAGTTTACCTGTCTTCATCAGTCTTTTTAAGCTTGAGACTCTCTGAGCTTTAAAGCATAAGCCAACTGTAATTATCGCAAATGTTCAGAGTGAAATGTAATCAAAGGTAATCTAACTCTACGTCTGTTTTATTTAATGTGGTCAATGCAGAATAACATTTTAACTGCTGATTTAATTCATGTTTTTTGTGAACATACAAAGGTGTATGTTCTAACAACGACAGTTTAAACTGGAGGTGGTTATTAAACTCAGCTGCTACCTCAGCTGCAGTAATTGTGTGGGTATTTTAGTGCACCAAAACATAAAGTCACTCTGTTGAGAAGCTTAAATAAGAACCTTAAAAGCAGCATTACAATTCTTAAACTCTTACTTTGCTTTGCTCAAGCGAATGAGACAAACTGCTCCACCTAAACATGAAGTGAAAATGTTTTGTCTTCTCAAGTAGAGTTCTTTCTGAAAATTAGTTTTTGTTTTGTCTTTGACAACAGTGGAGATAATATGTTTCTTTTGCATTATAATGCACGAATTCCTCCCTTCACTTTTGCCTCTCTCCAGTTCACATGTGCTCACTAAAATCCCTCAGATACCTGTTAATTAATCAGTCCACACAGGCAATACCCGTATAATATAATTTCGTATCTGCTTTTAACGGTCACAAATTTTACATCTGCTGCATAAAGATTTATGATGTAATCAATACCTAACTCTTTGTATTATTAATGATAATGAACAATGGTAATGAGATATACTGTAGTACTGAATGATCCGCACATTTTGTTAAATCAGTGTTTAATTTCCCAAACATAATTTTGTACAGCCTAATAACCCTTGATAGACTGAGTTCAGGAGATTATGTTCCTTGTTCAGTCACTGTGTTGAGCCTGTAGAAGGATACAGCGTGTTCTCTGTAGTACAAGGCTCTAGTCTGGTGGTCACACGTCTGTTTGTGTTTGCGCTGTGAGTTGAGACGCAGAGTGTTCTGTTCTTTTCACCTTCAGTGGTTCTCTGACGATGTCTCAGGTGTTGTGATTATTGGCACAACAGATACATCTGATCTACATTGCAAACCAGGCTTGTACATGTTTGTAAAGGTCAATTCACACCAAAACACACACCAAAAGACTCCAACAGATGGATCAGTGTGGCACCCCTGTCAGATGTTGGTTAGAATTAGTTTTCATTTAAATTACAACAACCACAGCTTTACCAACAGCCTCTTTTGTTTAATTCACCGTCTTTTCATGTGAATTATGACACAAAATACATTAATAAGAGTAAAATTTGGATCATGAATTTTTTTCCCAGTCAGTGACACTTGTCTGTTGATGTGGTGTGAACATGACTCTTATTTTTCAGAAGATTCTTGAGCCAACTAGTCTAGTGGCGTTTGTCTGTGTGGTGTGAATTGGCCTTTACTCCTTTCGTATGTAGTACATGCATAAAATGGAATTCAGAATGTTCCATTGCCTCACAATATAAGAACTTGGTGGCAGGATGTATGTAACAGGATGCTGCTGGTCACCATTGATTTTCCCACAAGACAAACACAGGTGCTTCCATTCCCCCTCATTTGTTTCCTGTACTCATGACAATTTTGGAAGAGTCTAAATAAAATAGACCATTTCATGAAAACAATATTGAATTCCCAGTGTAGTCAACAAGCTTTTAAAATGGATCAGAATTGTATAGAAAGCCAAGAAAGCACATTGTTAACCAGCTGATTGTAAACGCTTGTATTGTACTGTAGCATATTGTTTCAGTATCTGACATGTGTGGACAAGCTAGTATATACTTTTACTTGCTTATTATGTAAATGCTAGGGTTGTACACTTCTGTTATGATGTCATGTTGATGATGTTATGTGAAATTACAAGCCCAAGTGTGCATGTGGGATTAACTGTTAAAAATAGCATTGTATACAGTAATTTATGTATTGCAACATTTAACAAATAGCAATCTTGCATTTAATTGAAGTACTTTTCAAGATAAGACCTGTATTCCTACAGAATAAGTATATTTAAGGCAAGACACCACAGGTCAATAGAGTATTAAAAAGTAGATAAAGTGCTCTTTTGGAAGTTTTCTTTCCAAAACTGAAAAAACACTTTATGAAAAAACAAAAAAAAACAAAAAATCTGAGTGAAAAAACAGGGTTCTAACAGTGTATTGGGTGATCTGCTATGTGAATAGCTCAACTATTTACTTTTATGTAGGGTAACAACAGGGTCTTCTAAATATTAACTAACCACTTGCATTCTTGCATATGTATTGCATTCTTCTGAGGTCATTCATTAAGTAAAATACAGGGTGGGCTATTTATATGGGTACACCTTAATAAAATGGGAATGGTTGGTGATATTAACTTCCTGTTTGTGGCACATTAGTATATGTGAGATGGGTAGTGACCATGGTGGCCATTTTATTATTTATTTATTAAGGTGTATCCATATAAATGGCCCACCCTGTACACCACTTATATTTTTTCACCTTTTCAAAACATTATTTATTTGAAACAACTTTTTATGTATTGCAGAGAAATAAACATTACCTTTGTAAATTTTTGAGTTAAATTAGCTTTTTGCTTTTAATAGTTTTTAATTACCCTCTACAGTACTGCACTACCGCTTTTGGGCATCAGTGGAATCACTATATTCTCACACTGTAGTGTTAAAGTATTGCTTTAATAATAGAAACTGCCATATAAAAACACCAGTGTCTAATGAATTCTTTGTTCTATTTCTTAACCAGGTCTAAGCCTGTAGAGGAAACACCAGGCAAGGAAATCCAGGTGCTTGTATGTCGAGAAGAAAAAGTAGTCTGTGGCGTGACCAAGCACACAACCTGCGCAGATGTAGTCAAGGCGTTATTGGAGGACCACCAGACTTTACCAGAGAGTAAGAGGCTATTACATGGGGAACCTAAAGACTTCTGCATCCTTGAACGGTGGAAGGGCTTTGAGAGAGCACTGCCGCCTCTCACTCGAATTCTTCGGCTATGGAATGCTTGGGGCGATGAGAGACCTTTCATACAGTTTGTCTTTATGAAGATCAGTGATTTTGTGCCATCATCTAAAGGAGCCAAAAGAGCCTCAAAGTCTCGCGGAGCCAAGTCCAAAAGATGGGAGCAAGGGCCTGCACAGTACGCCAAGGCTGTATCTGCAGAGAAGCAGAAGCGCATGGTGAAGAAGGCCTTCCGTAAACTGGAGAAGATCCAGAAAGCAGATGGATCAGAGGGATCGGAAGAGATCAGTAAGCTGGTGCAGTTGATCATCTCACAGGATCAGACCATCCGGCAACAGATTCACCAAATGCGTGAGATAGACTTGGAGATTGAACATGCAGAGGAACAACTAAGGGACAGCCCCACTCCTCGCTCCAGCATGTCAGAAAGTGATGGGGGCCAGTTGATGTCCCAACTTGACAGTCAGCTTCAGGAGTACATGTACACCAGCGATGGGCTCGAGCAACTAGAACTACATGTTTGCAGGCACCAAGAACTCATTGATCAGCTCTCTCAAGATATTGACCTGGAGCTAAGGAACTGGACTTCGGATTTAGAGGACTTGAAAGGAGCAGCAGCTGCAAGTCCAGAATTAGAGCTGGAACCTAACCTCTTGCTGTCTTCCTCTGATCTCTTAGAGCTGGACAACTTACGCAGTGAACTTAAGACAAGCATGAGAGCTGGGCTTTCCCTCCATGCCCAAACGCAGGAAATCGAGAAGGAAATACAGTGGAACAAAACAGCCATGCAGTCCCAGAACCAAGAATACCAGCATCTGGTTTCTCAACTCAATGCACTTGAGCTGGGGGCCTGTCCGGACCAGCCTAGCCCTGTCTCTCTGAAGACCCAGATCAGGGCCACTGTCTCTCAGCAGACAGCAAGCAAGGTCAGGCTGACATGCTCCCCAACAGATGCAACAGACACAGACTCAGACACTGGAATAAGCTCTACTCACAGTCAGGACTCGCTGTCTCCTTGTGTGGACAGGTCACCTCCACTGGACACTGACGTTTAACTTCAGGATTGACCAGTTGTGTTATTAAAGGGTTACTCCATCCCAAACATTTTGTCATTAAAATCTATTACCCCCATGATATTCCAAACCATAAAAGCTTAGTTCATCTTCGGACCACAATTTAAGGTATATTGGATGAAAACCAGCAGGATTGTGATTGTCTCATTGACTGCCAAGTAAATTACACTGTCAAGGTTCGGAAAAGTATGAAACACATCATCATAATAGTCCATCTGCCTTCAGTGGTTCGATCTGAATTTTATGAACACAAAGAACATAAAAATAACTTTATTTTAACAATTTGTCTCATCTCCGTCAACATAGCCCTATTTTGGAAAGTATCCACTGGACAAAAATACTGTACATCAGCTGTGTCACACAGATATGCTGTTTTCATTCAAATCAAATTGTAAATAAATGTGAATGATGTATTTGTATGGCACAGTTGACAGAGAATAGCATACAGTATACAGGACAGTTACAAGCCTGTTTTAATTTAAAATATCTTAAATTTGTGTCCCGAAGACGAAAAAGCTTGTACAGGTTTTAAACAACATGGGGTAAGTGATTAATAACTATATTTTAGTTTTGGCTGGAGTAACCCTTTAAGACATTGTATTTATTGACTCGAGTAAAAACACAGTTAAAAGGTATATCCCACCTAAAAATTATATTTCTGTCATCATTTACTCATTTGTGTCATATTATTCCAAATAGGACAATATGAGGGGACGTACTGTAAATGATGGCAAACTACTGAACTACCCCTTTAAATTTTTACTGTTACAGATATATTATGTAGGTATTGATGCATAAATTAACTGTGTGAAATAATGATTATTATATTATGTTTTCTGTCTTTATTAGAATTCATATGCACTTAAAGTCTAAATTAATAATTAATTATTGTCAATAAGCTGAAAAATATTGAACTTTACAATTACCCATCTGATTTTGTTCATTTTAAATCCTGCTGATATTTATTAAGCTCAAATTTTCCACAATTTGAAACATTTTGTTCACCTAAATACAAATATAGTTATATATATATGTTTTGACAATACTATTTTAAAAAAGAAAAAAAATGTTAAATGAATGAAACTATTTTATTGTAATCTGTAAATATCAGTAGCACTATAAAATGTTTATAACTATACGAACAAGGTATGAAAGAAGACAAAACTGTTTTATATTAAAACAAATTACAGACTTCATCTATAAGCTTTACTTTTTTTAACCTGTTTCTTTTTATGTACAGGTGATTCCAAAATACAGAGATGAAAGTTATCGCATATGCATAATTTATTTTTTTTACTAAATTCAAATTCATATGCAGCTTTCAGCCTTTTTAGCAAAGCAATTTCCCATCCTATGCTTCTGCAGTATAAGATGAGTTATCAACCATAGTTTGTAGTGACTCATGTTCCCTTCACAGCCAAAGTGGGTTGAGACAGCACTCGGTAAAAGAATCCATTCTGACACTTATACAAACACAAGTAAGGAATATTTGAATTCTAATGGGAAAACCTTTGTACATTTCTTCAGTCACTGCCAGTAAAGAGACATTCGAGCCCTTTTGCTTCAAGTAATTGCCTCATCCTTTCTTTAAAACCAGCGAACAGCAGAGACTTAGTAGTCCTATTAGATTGCGGTCTCATTGCTTCATTGAATTAATGCAGGGTCTTTAATGCCAAGTTCCTGAAGGGTAACAACGTGTTAAGCCGTTGTCATTCAGCATGACTCATAACAAATGGGATTTTAAAGAAGGCCCCATTTTGTAATGCAAAACAAATGGGTTTTAAAAACTTGCATTATGCAGCAGGCCTTGATATTCAGAGGGTGTTAATGAAGCCTTGCTTCATTGGCTTCTTCAGAGTGCTGGCTTCGCACTGAGATAATAACCAAATTCCCCTTCATTGGCTCTGATCCCACACAGCACCCCCTGCAGGGTGTTGGCAATACAAAGTTAGAAGGCTCTTTAATGTCTCCACTGTCAGCGTCGTGACTTGTTTACCTCTACTGTCAGTTCAGGAGGAACCAGAGAGCTGCCAGGACTCTGTCGTGGCCGTAATTTCCTGTGTGAAAACGGCAATTACTGACTTTTATGTCTGCTGCAGTAGTATTTCCAGCACTAACAATTACACCGGCCAATTCTTGTAAACAGTCCTTTAAGATTGTGTCAGGACAGCTCCCCCATGTTAAACTTCAAATTACGAAGACTTGTGCATCCTCCAAAAATACAGAAGATACTGTAAGTAAAGTGATATAAAAAGGCATGAGGAATGGACTTTTGCTTGGCAAAGAAATCTTACCCCCAAGGCCATCATGTAACAAGATACTAGTAATTTTTTTCACTAGATCAAGGAACCCATCCTGCCTAACTTTTTACTTTTCATAAACGCATGATGTAGTTTTTGATCTAACAAGTGATTGAATCATCTCAAGACAAAATATTCCTGTCGCCTGCATGCTGCAATCTTCAAAAACAACAGTCACATTATCTTGTCAGTTTGCCTTGAGTTTCCTGAATGTTTTTTTTTTTATTTGTATGTTAATGTTTCTCTCATACATACCAAGTTTTCAACTTTCAACCAAAAGCAAATAAACAAATTTTAGGATGTTTTTTAAACTGACTCGCTGTATTTTTTTTGCCATTGTTCAGAAGATTAGGATAACTGAAACGTCTCGGTTACATACAGTATGTAACCATCATTTCCAGAAGGAGGGAACAGAGACGTTACGTCATTGACTGACATCATGGGGTCCCACTTGGGAGACCAATCGACTCTGACTTATGGAGAAAACCCCAATGGGAATTGGCCGGTGGATTTTGCATGCAAAGCCACTCTCCCAGACATATGGGTATATAAGATGATGGCACACAAACCACTATCAGCTTCCTGCTGAGGAGCCGATCGCAACCGATTCCCCGGCGTAGCCCGGCCTGTGGCAAGAGGGACATACGTAACCGAGACGTTCCCTTTCAGTCAGTCACTATGACGTTATGTTATTGACTGACATAATGGGGTCCCTATGGAAACCGCCAAAGTCCGAACTGCGTCATGTAGGATGCTGACAAGCTAAGAAGAACGGAGTTTCCGACCAAATGGGAGTTTGAGCGTAACCTTCCCAACACCCTGGGGGTCAGCAAGCGGACACAGCAGGAGAATGATGGGGGCGGAGCACACAGAAGTTTGTGCGGAAAAACTTTTAGAAAGAGCAGGGGACACAGTGGGAAGAAACCGTGGAATGGATCCAGTGAAATGCCGTTGCAAGCCGACACCCATCCGGCCTCCTGGAATGACCTGATGTTAACCAAAACACAGGAGGACACGGGATCTATGCAAAGATTGTAAAATCTGGCGAAGGTGTTAGGTGAATGAGTCACCTTCAGCCCGATGCTCTTGGAGGCCCAGAGGAGCATAGGCTCTTCAGCAGAGGCAGACGGAAGCCCTCCTCTGATGCAGTGAGAGACATCTCATCCTCTTCCGGAGCACCAAACGAGATGCTGGGTTAATTGTGGGATGAACTGGCGCTATCATTTGGTAACTCCACTCGGCCTTGCAGCGAGGGATAAGGAATCTGTGGGGGTTTGCCCGGCTGGTTGTTCCTGATCATCACTCTAAGATCTGCCAAGCTGCTAGCCGATGCGGCCCAGGAGCCTTTATGGCCCGCCGAACCAGAAGGGGTAGCAGACGAAGCTAGCCTTCTAATAAAAGAAAGCTGTGATCTAAGCAGAGCAATAGACATGCACTCCCAATGAGCACATGAACCATCTACGAAAGCTGTCTCAGCATAACTAAGGCCCAGACAAGTGAAACAGCGATCGTGGCCATCGTCAGAAGTGAGGAAACTTCCGCATCCAAAAGGACACGTTCGGAACGACATCCCAGAAGACATTCTGTAGCTGTTAGAAATTAGCATTTTTAGTCGACCGGGACTGCCAAGACGGAGGACCGCCGCACACGATGTGCTCCAGTGCAGTCTTCTCCGCTGGAATGCAGGGCACACCGATCAAGAACCTTCTTACAGCAGGTATTTTCTTCTAATTTGTTCTCCACAAGCGAATCGGCTTCAAAGCAGAAAG
>JAUCMT010000039.1:20469276-20493268 GCA_032357475.1 Enteromius thamalakanensis | reverse complement strand
CCGCACGATTTGACGCCCGTTTCGTGGGTCTAGGACAAACGGTGCGGGACTAGTTACGCGCCGAAAAGCGTACGGAAGAATAATAATAAATAAGTATGTGAGATAGTAATAGTGAAGCCTTGCCTTAGGGCAAGCTCCACTAATAAAATGAAAAAAATATATATATATATCAAAACTTATTCAAAATATCAATAAAAGTTATAATAGTAGTGAAAACAATAAAACTTTAATAGCAGTTATTCAGATAATACATTTTTTAACTATTTTTTTTATTATTTTGTGTCATGTGTTGTATTGATGTGGAGTAATATAATATTTAAAATGATCATCTTACTGTAAAAGAATATAATAGCTTTTTTTCACCAACACTTTTATTCTTTAGTAAATTCCTTTAAAAAATTACATTTCAACATCCTGTGGGTTGTGGCCAACTGAAACTCACTCTTAAATGCAATTTCAGTATCCAAAGCTGATAAATCATAGATGGCTGTTCAGTAACCAATATCAATGTGTAGGCTAGCCAGGAAATGTCGTTATGCTGCAGGAAAAAAAATTATGTTAGCTACACACCTTATTTTACTTGCAAACCAAACACCACCATTCTAAAAACTCAGGAAAGACTCAAAGTTGAACTGAATATGCAAAATCTCTTCCATTTCAGATTGAATGCTATGCATTGCCAATTTAGCACCAGCAGGTGGCAGGACTTAACACTTTTTGTTTTTTTTTAATATTCATTTTTCTTTTTTTTGTCAGCTTTACCTATTTTGCTTGATGAAATCCATGGTACAGAGCAGCTAGCTACTGCTTTAGATTTGTTAAAAGGCATCAAATGAGGCTTTTAGCTAAAGTGCAACATGACCTTTAGTTTCCCAGAGAATAATCACAATAAAAACAGCACTACCACTAAGTCCATCAGACTCCTGATTCTGTGCACCCCGTTGGGGGTCCCAAAGAGACTTCGGTGGGATTGGACTTTAGCTACTTAACCCATCACCCTAGCCCAATAATGAGATCTACAGGGGGGTGTTAAAGCTCTTTCCTCAGACCTGATTAAAAGAACTCATTGGCTATCAAAGAAGCAGGGCTGTGTTTACAGTACAGTTCTCCAGCGGCTCTGTTACATAACCCCCTTCAGAGTAAATCTGTAAAATCAGCAGCGTCACCTGAGAGGGGTCCAGCTTGAGGAGAGAGCCCACTGTCAGTCGACAGGTGATTATGTTCCTCATTAGGGAACAAGGACAGTAAGGTATTCGTATCACCAAATAAACAACGGCATCATTTCCAAAACGTCCAGGAGGTTTTTAGACAGTCAAAAGCTTAAAAAATCCACTTCCATTTACAAAAAAATCTATATTATCATCCAGCTCTTATAATATGAAGTTATGTAAAAGTGGATCAAGTTTTATCTGTATACGTACAGTGCACCCATGTAGAGCAATGTTTATCACTAGAAAGTGATATTATTGGATAGAGGGCATGTATTTAGTATAATTTGAAGTTAAAAATGCCTTGATTGGTTTGTTTTTTACAAACATGAACTCTCCGTTGGTGAAAAAGTGATGTAATGCTACATTTCTCCATTCATTTACATCTTGGATGGCCTGAGGATGAAGTTGGAGTTGCCTGAAAATAAATATATGGTTTAAGTCTACATGGAGGGTACATTATGCTTTATATGGCTGTATCTTTAATAGCGTTAAACTTTGAGGTGACTTGGCCCTGAGATTTTCCAGCTTGAGGAGAATGAACTTCAAAGCCGGTAGGAGAAGGGAAGAGCCGTGTGGGAGGACTTGGCTTGACGTTGGAGATGTGGCTTCAGATGCCCACAGGGTCAGCAGATCACATCAATATACATGATAAGAAACGAACATTTCTACCATTAGTTCATGAGATGGTGACAAGGTGATATGTCACTGTCTGCAATCTAGAGATTACTTCTGAGATCTGTGTGTTTTATCATCAAAGGATGACTTACTTTCTCTTTCAAGACGCCACGTTTGTCTTTAAACTAATGTCTGACTTTGAGAATAAAAGCTTTTATGCTATTAGTTTGAGTGACTGAGATGGATGGAGCCTATTTAGAGATCACATGCACAGGACTGTATTTGATGTAAGTTGTATTTAAACTTGAATACCATGAAAAACAGAAGTAAACAAGAAAAGTCATAGAGGGATGTACTGTATACCGTAACTAACCTGCATATTTTCACTTTGCTCAATATTAGCTTCTATTGCAGTGGTTCTTCAGATCTGATTGTTCCTAGGGTTTAGTGTAGTGAAGCTGAGGGAGTAGTGCTTGTCGTGATGTTTGTGCAGATGATGGAGATTGCTCTCCTCCTGCTGGGAGCTCAGTGAGACTCCATTCACTGCAGAGGCCACTTGTTTGTCACTTGATATGTGATTGTGGTTTTAGTTTGAGGTGGTTTCAGATCATTAACTCATTTGTGGTGTGTGCGTGTAACAAACAAAAAAAAATAAAAAATAAAAAAATACATAAATAAATAAATAAATAAATTAAAATAAAATAAAATAAAATAAAATAAAATAAAATAAAATAAAATAAAATAAAATAAAATTAAAAAAAAATAAAATAAAATTAAATAAATAAATATACATATATGTATATTTATATTTATATATATACATACAATTGTAATGTATTTATCAAATAGAAAACTAAATATAAATAAACTACTAAAAATTATAAAGAAAACAAAATTAATTAGAAAATTAAAATATGAATGAAAGTCACTGGAATGACATAAGGGCGAATAAATGGCTTAATTTTAAATATTGGGTGAGCTTTAGAAGCAGACGTAAAGCATTTCTTTAAAAAAAAAAATAATAATAATTTTATAATTTACCACCAAACTTAAAAAATAATAATAATAATAATGTTGAATACTCAAATCTAGACATCACAGGTAATTGCTCGTGTATTGAGTTTGTTTTCCTCTGATGGTTAATTGCCCGGTTTATTGCCTCTGTCTTGGCATTAGTAAACACTGTTATCTCAGCGGGTGCCGTCACATCTGACTATTCATGAGCGCGTTACGCGTCAATCCTGACACTCTCACAATGACTCACCAGCCACAACAAATGAAGGCAAGGGCTTCCTGCCCACAGATTCAACAGACTAGCCTGCTAAACCAAAATACTGCTGTTTAGAGCTTAATCTGGTGTTACATCAGGAGCAAATTTCAAATAAAACTTTTAAATAAATCCGGTTGATATTCTTTTGTAACATTTCTCTCACCTGATCAGTCTTCCTGTCCTCTTTGTTTTGGGGGTCTCAGGTGCTAACATTACTATTTGTTAGCGTTTACATCAATCACAAACACCAGTGTTGCAGCTTCTCCTCCTGATCTATATGACTTTATGCTGCTCTCTGAAACAGCCCAGCTCTGTGTGAAAAGGTAATAAAAAAATCACTTCACACACAATAACTCACAGGGCTTCTTTTGTCCTGGAGACTCGGTTCGGGGAATGCTTTCATTAATCATGAAGCCCGGTATGGACTCTAGCACCGCTGCTCCTACTGAACATACATAACTGTCCTGCCAGGAAGAGCGATCGCTGGCCCCTCGCTCGGCATAGGGCTAAAAACATCACGACCCGCTGCATGCTGGGAGTTTTTGTGAATGATGGGACCCAGCTGAAATGTCCATCAGAGAATGTATGTGGCATTTGGATAGAAAGAAAACAAGAAGTTTGACTGACTTAAGCAAAGAGATGTGTATTCTTGTCTAGCTGTTCTTCAGTTCGTAGCACACATACGTGCCCCAGAGGTCTTTAAATATTGCATTATCCAATATTTCACAACAGGCCATGTTTTCTTTTGTGTCTTGTAATGATTCATATTAAGTCCGAGAACATTCAGGATCATAAAGACAAGAGTTTTGCGGTGATCCATGCTTATGCTGTTGTTTGCTTTATGAGCTCATTGTTTGCATGTTGTTACTGACAATTGTTAGAGACAGGTCTATAGCATTAATATATGTAAAATAATATTATAGCATCATATGCAAAGAATATGATGAAAAATTGTCATCTAATATAACCGAAGATTTATTTTCCTTTTCTCTAACTACTTTCTCACACAAATTTTCTGTATTTTAGGGCTCACTACCATTCAAAATACAGTAATATTGTGAAATATTTAAAAAATGTAAAATAACTGTTTTATATATTAATATGTTTTAAAATGTAATTTATGCCTGTGATAAGCTGAATTTTCAGGAGCCATTACTCCAGTCATTCTGATATGCAGACTTGGTGCATGCATTTAATTTGCTACGGTGCACATTTCTTATTAACAATATTAGAAATATTTTTTTTATTTAATTAATAGAAAGTTCAAAAGAACGGCATTTATTACACAATGCCACACTGGCATTCATTTTGGCAAGAGCCAGCTAAAATGTTCAGCTGTTCTCAGGTCAGTTTGTTTGTTTTTTATGCAATTTTACTAACTATGCATTTTAAGCAATGACAGTTTGTTGGTAAAAACAGTGTTTTATCTTTTAGAAATTTTTTCAGCTTTTTCATTTATTGTTTTGTGTTTTTTAATTGTTTTACTATCAACATATAAGGAATTGTATCTCCTATTATTTCATTATTTGTATTTTTAATTACATATTTATATATATTTATATACTGTATATACACTTGGTGAATTTGTCTACTTTCCAGTTATTGTAGACTAGAGGACATCATGATTAATGCCCACAGTGAGTGTAATGTAATGCGGGTGAATGATTGCACTAGATTGTAAAATTTGACCATTGGAATATACTGTAATTGCCCCTGATACCTTCAAATCAAGTACACACACACAAAAAAAACATAAACAAAAAATTACAGTTACATATTACCTCTGACAGTGACGCGACATGTTTGACGTGTGCTATTTCCTTTGGTACAGCACCAGTTGGACGCGTGGATTGAGAGGCCTGAATAAGCCTTCCACAAGAAATACGTACTAAATGTGTTTACTTGCATGCTGTAATTATAAAGACCACATTGTGCTTGAATGCAGAGTAGGGCCAAAAACGTCCATCAAGCAATCGGCTGGAGGACAGCCATTTATAATTAGGGCATAAATTGCCGGACAAGAGGCATCGCATCTCTTTCCACACAAAGTCCCGTGTGAGTTTTTTTTGTCGTTGCACTTGCCAGCTTATCTTAGAAATGTCTTTCATAAAATCCATGCCTGCTGTGTGCATGCCAGATTTTTATTCGTTGTGTACTTTATGAGGGTTACTGAGATCCTTACCAAACTAAACATAAATATGACCAAATCATTTTTCAGTACCGTCTAATCACAATAATGGCAATCTGTTTATATTATATTTTAAAGAAAGATCTTAGGGAAAATATTAAAAGCATAGGTCAATATTTTATAATCAGTGTCTTTTGTGCTTTAAAATTAGATTTTTTTCCCTCCCAACTGCAGGTCTGGAGTGTTGGGCAGCAGAGAGATCTGTCTCTTTCACGTGTCTCACTCCCCCAAGTGTGTGAGGGTCTTTATTAATGAGCGGGGCTCACCCCAGAGGGTCAAACCCATTCAGCCTGCTGATGGATCTCATCTGCAGCAGAGTGTTCTGGGATCTTCTGCCTCAAATGTGCTGCACCATCAGTCTTACAGTGAAGCTGGGGACCCAGAAAAATGATGGACCAGTGACCGAAAGATACAGAGTTTAAAATGTATGAATACACAACAATTAACAAAGGTTTGTATCACAACAGTCAATACAAAATTTGTAGTGTTACCAGTTTCTTTTAGATTAAGATTTGCATCCCTTTGTTATTTTTTTAATAAATACTGGTATTTACTGGGTTAATACAAGTTGAGGAACTTGCTAAAGTTATGTTCATCTCGAAAGGGGAAATATGTAGAAATATGTGTCTCAGCAGAGGAGTCAATACTAAATTAGAATATTTATTTTTGAGCTCAGCTTATTTTATCCATTTACTCAAAAAGGTATTGATATAAGATCAGAACTTTGTCATATGTCAAGTATGATCACGGGATAATCACAGTTTCAACAAAACTATTCAAATTAAGCAGAACAGTTGTTTTTACCAATGAAAATAATTGTAAAAAATTGAGCAACAAATCAGCATATTACAATAATTTCTGAAATACCATATGACACTCAAGGCTGAATGGCTGCAAAATTCAGCTTTGCCATCACAGGAATAAATTTTGTTTTAAAATATATCAAAGCGAAATGTAGCTAAGAGAATGAAACAATTAGAAACACATACAGTAAACTGTAATTTTAATGAAGTTTTATTACCATAAAATAAAAAATTGCTCCTTTGCATATGGCGCTGTAGACTTACCACAGCTAGAGAGCATTAAACAGCTTTGCTGCAAAGCACAAAGACATAGTGTTAGTATGTCAGCCATAACATCTCTGTCAAAGTCATGAGAGTATAATACTGTCGAGTTCTGTGCCCTTCATATTCACAACAACAAGAGATGCTAAGACAAAATAAGAACAACTACTGTTTAATCAAGAGGTTTCTTAATTAAATTATTTTTGGCTTAAAAAAAGAACTGAAAGCTTTTCCATTGAATTGAATTACGGCTGATATCTTTGTTGTTCCAATAAAAAATAAAATAAAAACATGAAAGTAATTGTACTGTTATAGGTAAAAACTGTTGAGATCAGCACTATTAGAATAAGTTCAGAGTTCACATGGTCCAAGATATGTTGGCTGCATGTTCCTTGGCCTTCATCCGCAGCACAGCAATGCTGGAGGACCGCCGTTCAAACTCAGGTTTGGTCTCAAATGCGGCGTGACTGTTCGGTGATGGAGCCAGAAGTGAATCGGCGAAGAAGTTGTTGAGAGACATTCCAAACTGATTTTGCTGGTGATTGGGGAATCCCACGTAACCGTGCTCACCGGCTCTTGGTGAGTGGGGGTAGGGAGACGTCACGCAGGGAGGGGAACCACGTGGGAGCATGCAGGACGAGACTACAGAGCTGCCTGGAGTGGGACCTGTCCATAAGTTGTTGGAAATCTGTGGAAGGAGGAGAAAAGTAAAATCAAAATGCATGAAATCACAATTCAGGGCTTCTCACGCTGTAATAGTTAACCCTGGCCTCTCAGAAATAAAGTAGGCTACTCATGAGTAGACTACTCATTTTGTATATCTCTCCTATCTGAGTTCAGTTCATGGACATCTCTTCTAAGGAGCTGATTATCTAAATCAGGTATGTTAAATAAAAATGAAAGACATACAAAATGTGCAAAGTGGTGCATGGCACTGGCCTAAAGAGTGCATATTAGTATCTTAAAGGTACATATTAGGACCTAAGATAAAAATAAATACCATAATGGTACCTATTAGTAGGCTACTTTTTGAAAAGGTAGCTACTGCCCCAGGAACAGCTTTTGTACCATTTTTTCTGAGAGTGTAGGTCTTTTTAAATCCCAGGTAAACCTAATCTTGGGTTAATCTTGCTTTAGGTGCTACACTGTTCATACTTTACCAAGGGTTAACAATTAAAATCGGTTTCACACATTCCTAAACCCCGGTATAACGTTTTTATTTCCATATGCTGGAGTCGCTGATTAACGCAGATTAGTTTTCATAAGTGCTGAACCGTCATTTTTTTCTGAATGGACATTTCGGTGGACTACATTGGTAAGAATGAAAGGGTCTCTTCTTCACTGACATTTACGCATTTTCCGTCAATACTACAACGCGCGCAGTTTCCGTTACCGTTCATAGCACGTGAATATGAGGAACGCGGTTGGGTATTAAGCGGTAACATTTAACACAGCGTTGTTTCTCACCGGAAGTGTTGGGTATGGCAACATGGAGTGCTAACCCTGATCCGGTCAAGGTTTTCATAACCCCGTGTAAAAGTAGTGCTAACCACGCTTCTGTGTTACAAGTGTGAAACGGTCCTTTACCCGCAGTTAAAAGACAAGTCTAGAACGACCTGTGTGAAAACCCCTCTTAAGAAGCAAATGATTGAAAGACAATAACACTTTAGTAGGCCTGAATTCAAATGAAAATGAAAAACAACATGCTTGAGCTGGGGCAGGAAGCAAAAAAAAATCCATAATCAAAATAAAGAAATCCAAATGTTTTATTTGGAAAGTTAATTCAATTTTACAATATAAATCCATGCATTTTAGTATGCCTGGGGAAATGCGCGATGACATCATATCAGATACACCCTAAATCTACATTAAAACACAGTGACAATTATGTCCAAGACTTTAAATAAATCCAGACCAGGCTTTTAAAAACAAACCCTTTAGCCCGCAAAAATGCATTTGTGTTTACCACAAAAATCTGGGCATAATACAAACACAAGGCTTAGCACCCTCCCACCTCTCCTTACAACTTGCAAAAAAGACCTGTCCTACAAAGGCACAGGCTTTTTTTATGTGACACGAGTGAGGAATCTCCTCTCTGATGAAGGAAATTGAGGTCCCGTGGTGCCATCTAAATCTTCATCTCCTATCCTCCCAACAGCTTTTGTCAGTTTGCGTGAGACAGCTCTCTGCAGCCCGACTGACTGCCCACACCCGTCAAAACTGTTTAAAGCTCAAAAGGCAAAGGCCAGTTGTCGACAATTCATGTATTGTGTTTGTGCCTTTAAGGGCCATATGCTATTAGCTAAAATCAGATCAGTGAATACTTTGTCACGGTAATTAATTGTTTAACAAAATGAAACTTGCTTACACAATGTATGATAAATGTGTTTAATTGTTATAAACAAATAATAAAGCACAATAACAATGGTTTGCTAACAACACCAGGGCAAGCGTTCTTCTCCATTTGAGTAGTTGTGAACTAATTGACAGCCATGCACTGGTTGATGTAATTTACTGTTTTTAAAACCATGGTGCAGATAAACAAAGTGAATCACCTGTGAGTAGCTGTCTGTCCGGGGAAGCATTGATATGTCATAGGTCGCTGCAAAGTGGCTTTTGGCCTGCTGGATCTGTCCATATCTTTCTCGCTTTCTCCACTTGGCTCTTCTATTCTGGAACCATACCTTAAAAAAACGAAAATAAAAGTTAGGCTATGTTAGATAAAATATTGAGGTAACATTTTATATAAGCACAAATGTACTGAATAACCTAAATAGTATTTATTTACTTATTTATTTTATTGTTATGTAGCCTATTTATTATATATATACATGCATCGTTTTATTTATCACATAATTAAATTTAAGTTTTTATAGGGTTGACTTGACTTTGTTAATCGGCAATAACATTTTATAATCGGTCATTACGGTAATCCACTTTTGGAAAGGCATTAAAGTGCAGATTGTACTGTATCTCTAGCACCACTTTCATTTTAATTTGAACATTTACGCAAAAAAAAAATGTTTAACGGTGAGGAATCAAAAAACGTATTTTTTTGAGAGACAACTAAGTAAACCTCAAATGTAATGACAGAAAGGTCTAAATTTAACATTAAGAATTTCTGTTTAAGAAAAAGTCTAACAAAAAACTTTCAGAGAATTACGACAAAGTGAACAGTTACCTGAACTCTGGCCTCCGTGAGTTCTGTTCTCATGGCCAGCTGTTCTCTCACATACACATCTGGGTAATGGGTTTTCTGGAAAACTTTCTCTAGTTCCTCTAGCTGAGCGCTCGTGAAGGTCGTGCGATGGCGTCTCTTCTTGCTGCTCGACACGTTGCTGTCGCATTTTTCTCCGATGTCGTCCAGGTCTGTTTTGTCCGGTCCGGCTGTGACGGGGGACACTCTGATGCTGCAACAGTTCTCCATCGCGTGCAGGCCGCTGTCTTCAGTTTTCGGAGCGCAGTAATTCACGCCTGGTCAGTATTTAAATATGGCTAATAAACATAAAAGTACTATACAAACTTTCAACAGCACCATATCTAAAACTAAAAGTTTTTCATGAAAAAAAAAACCCAACATGGAGTAGTTTTACATCGTATAATAATTTCAAAAGAAGAATACAAATTATGTATGTAAACTTGAGACCATATATATACACACACACACACACAAAATGCTGATGGACATAATGTCAACTTATGTAACTTTATAGCAAAAGAAAGTTGATGTAATAGGACTATATATATATATATATATATATATATATATGCTCATCTTACAATATGTTTAGGCTATATTCATGCGAAGATGTATCTTCAAATGTAAACGAATAATTTATTTGCAGCGTTATGTTTGCGAGTATTTTTAATGAAAGGTTACCAACAAATCGGCGCATAAATAAAATAGCAAAGTTTCTAAAAGAAGATTTAAAAAGGGGAAAATATTTATTTAAAATGATAAACAATTAGACAATTCACAATATATATAAAACATTTTTTTTTACCTTTTCTCTTTTTTCCTCAACTTTTGAAAAACGTAATCTTTTTTAGTTGTTAAAAATAAATTATTGAGAGAAAAAAAAATATGGAAAGTGTAAATCTCACATTTAAACACTGGTTAAATCTGGAATATACACTTTTCACATCCAACCTAATTCATACAAGTTATCGAAAATGCAAACTTTTGTTTTTGTTTCTTTTGTTAAAAATTAAAGTTTGCGATGAAATTTGGGTTTCTTGTTCGTTTGTTAAAAATGAAAGTTCTTAAAATGAATTTTATAGATAGAGAACGTTCGGACTTTTTGTTTTTCACATGAGAAAACCAGATGAATTGATACTTTAATATTCTAGACTTCAGTGCACTGACCTGAAGAAAATTCCAAGAGCTTCATTATTATCTGGAGAACCAAATAACAGCTTTTTTACTAAATTAATGTGTTGTAGAAACACTCAAGAATCTTTATATGGTAGACAATGTTTTGCTACATTTTACAAAGCCAAAAAAAAAACTGTGTGTGTGTGTTAAAGTCAGACTTACTGTTTTGGTTGTCACACGGAGACGATCTGTCCATGGTGGTGTGTTGATCATTGCTCTGCATCGAGAAGGCCTGGACGCATTTAGGTGATGTTTTGTTGTAGTACTGCACATTGTCTAAAGTCTCCATGACTTGGTCCATGTAATAATCGCCGCCTTTAATCGCTTGACTTTTCAAGGAGAACTTGTCGCTCAAGTACTCCATCATGTTCCTCTGGCCTCGTCTCAAGCATGAAGCGCGTCAGCGGACACCATAAATGTTTTAGTGATGTCAAAAATGAAGCAATGCGGCCAATTATTTGTACAAGTCGTTAATTTGTCTTGTCTTAAAGAGACCGAGGGCCTCTCTTTATACGGCAAAGAGTGCGAGCTTCAAGCAGCCACCCAACTTCTGAATATGGAGAAGGTGAAACTCCACCCACGCGCATGCACAAGCACTAAATAAGATTTATGAAACTCTGAGATGACCCGAAATGAAACAATTACACTTGCTTTCGCTTTCAGTGTTTGGATATCCCTAATGATTATTATCTGATAAATCTGACTGCGAGCTATTTCAAGTGTTAAACTGTGTAAACAATATTAGTAGGCTATTTCAGTAAACAGAAAAGCTGATGAGTGTTTAAAGAACAGCAATAGAGTAGGCTTATGTTCTTAGTGAAGAATAGTAGAGAGCAAATCTTTACTGGGTAAACCAGATTTTACTTTACTTTGTGTATCTTTTACATTTTTATTAATATCCTAAATGTAGACTAATATTACGATATAAAACAACAACAAAAAACAGCAAGACCTTCTACCAACGGTATCGTTCGTGGTGGGAAAAAAATATAGATTTTTAACTTGGAAAATCGCACCTTTGTTCCAGCGCATGATCTCTTAATGTTACTTATTTTAACTACTTTTTTGTTCATGATGGAAAAAATAACATTAACCTATCCGTTTTTATTTTTCTAGTTTATTTGTTGTATCTTACTCAATGAATCATTTTAATTTACGTAATACAATAAAGTTAGATGCGCTTTCCAGAAAAGCGGGAGGTTACTTTACAGCTCTGTAGGTACATGTGATTACATTACAAAATGATATTTACATATTTTTTGTATATTTTATTAGAATGATTCGAATGATTATTTACCATCTATAACCTACGTTTTACTTCATTAATCTTTAATATTTTTATATATTGCCCTGTACACATTCAATAACTTTTTTTTAAGACGGCTAGTTCAGTGAAACAGTAAACAGGTATTTACTAAAACATTTTTTATTCTTCATTAATTCATTAATTATTCTTCCTTATTTTTATATAATTCCATATTTTAACACACTTAAATGTTAACAATAATTAGGCTATATGCAAACTAAATTTTTTTCACAATTTGAATAAGGGGTTTATTTCTAACAATTGTATTCAATATTAAGTGGAATGAATAGGCTATGTATATTAATTCACCCAACATCCCTGGCGGCACGACAAACATGTGTTTGCAGATCTCATGAAATGACAATCTGAATTTCCCGATCATTCCGGCAATGGGCGGAAATACAGCACAGAAATCCTGTACTACAACTGCATTTGGGCTATAAGTAAAAGTATCACTTTGTCACACATATTTAAACGCGTGTTAAACATTTACATGTTTTTTTCTAGAGGACTATAGAAGCTGCACGACTGCACGATCCATGATCCCACGCGTAATATTTAAATGGGACTTTTATATGCGTAATTTAATCTGCTACTTTTATTAATAGTTTCGCTTGGCTTTATCCAAAATAATAATAATAATAATAATAAATCCACTGATGAGGCAAACAAAGCAGAGCTTTACGCACTCCAGCAGCAACAGTGTAGACACATGAGGCCCAATTATTGAATTCGAGACTATAAAGCTCGGCACCAAAATGATTTTGCGACCACCTGAACTTGTGCATTTCAAACAGGAAAGGCGTCATCCGATACCACCCTCACTCTAAAGAGTTTGTAAAAGATCACACATTGAGAAGCCCTCTCCTTTCTGACAGCAAAACCTTACCACCTGCCAGGCTAGCCATATCTAAGGGTCACTTGCAATGCTTGGGGTCTGATGGTGCCACTCCAAGAAAAAATAAAAATAAATAGGGGTGCTCTTAAGTAGCAGGGGGGTTTCTTATTAAGGCTCTGAAATGACCTTCTATTTGGACCCCTTGCTGAGGGGAAAATGTGAGAAATTCTCTGTGGTTTGTTGAAATTTTGTCTGCGCATTAAAAATAAAGAACATCAAAGTGCAGATGATGCTATGAGTTACAGCCTAATTTCACTCAGTTAAGTTCATAAGTACATAAAGAAATATTTCAAAATCAAAAAAGTGAGCATTAAGGATATCAGATATTTGAAACATTTAATCTGCCATTTGTTCCTTTTAATAACAAAGTAAAAAGGGCAAAACTATTACATTGCAGAGTAATATTCTCCTATTTTTATATTTCATCTTGCAAACTGTAATTATTAATTAACATAAGCCGAGATAATGTTTATATCACATGGGATATTCATATTGCCACAACAGTTTGTGATGATCCTTGCATGTTCTTGAAATTATCCCAAAAATATATCTAAAAAGTATTTATATTATTTATAACAATTACATGACTAAAGTATCTTCTTACTTTGAGCTGTCAAATTGGTACAGAGAGATGTTAGTGTTTTTCTTGATTATGAAGGTACATTCTTAAATCATATTAATGGTTTTGTACTGGCCACATGAGGCCTTTAGCCCACTGACGTGTTTGCCATTGTCTGCCTCTGTTTCTCTCGCGCTTACTATAGACAGAATGAATCTCTAATGAAAGTCAAAGGTCAGTACGAGAGTGTCAGCTGGGTTTGTGTACATATGCCTTTGCAGTCACTTAAGTAATTAAAATGATAATAAACGGTTCTGCCACAGCCACTTCTTCCAGCTGCTGCGATCGAGCTGCTCAGGTCAGGCCAGATGCATTGAGCTTGCAAAGTCAAATTTGGTTTGAAAGGCCTCTTTACTTTAGTGTGAAGGATTATTCAATGAGTATTTATTTTCCCTATAATGTGTTCCCAGGGATAGTTTAATACACTGTAGTCTATTAGAAACTCAAACAAACCAATAGGTTTTATATGACTCTGAAGGGTTTTACTAACCTTATTCAGATCTGCTCTCGCTGGCACTTGAAAAGATAATCTCTCATGGTTTGCCTATGTTTTCTGTGGGTAACAACTGGCATGAATTACTCGCTGGCACCGGCCTGCGGATTCAGGCTGTTATTCTGAGATTTAGCAAAAGTGGAAACTTGGAAATGTACTGTCTTTGGAGTCCCACTATAACCTTTTTGCAGTCATAGTCTGTTTATCTATATACTTTATCTAGTCTGTGCGCTCAGAAGAAAAGTACAAAACTGTCACTGGGAAGGTATCCTTTCAAACCTTATACTTTTGTACCTTTTTTCAGAGAGTGTATATATATATATATATATATATATATATATATATATATATATATATATATTGAACACACACTTAGTTTCAAAGTTACTTACATTCAGTAGAATATCTAAAGTTGACTACCAAAAAAAGTGTAACCTATTTTTATATCTATTAAGAGTATTAAATGTATTTATGTGTATATAATTCAACAAGACAATACCACAGCAGTCAGCCAGTGTCTCTGGATTAAGTAGGAGACCTGTGGGCCGTCTGCCCAAAACACAATGCCAAAAGTCCCACTAATAAGGCATCTCTTTTCAAGATTTATTTGAGCATTTCTATGGGCATAAAAATGAGCCTTAAGCTGGTGCCAGAATTTTTTTTCCAACCACTGTTTTAAACACTCAGCTTTTTGATATCCAAATGAAAATACACAAACACCATATCCTTACACTAACACCAAAGAAAACACTTTTAATCTGATGCATGTATTTCTTTTTACCTATTTTTGGACTTGTTTGCTCTAGATGCATTTTATGAGAGATTACAACATACAGTAAGTGTTTGAGGCAGAGCTGCGTATAAAGCGAATCATTTATTGACAGTGATCTCAGATATATTACTTTCATTAAATGTGCATTGTCTTATTTTTAGCTTTAAGAACAACACAAATTCCCCAGTATAAAGAATTGAAAAAAACTCAAGTAAATTAAAACAGGAACGAGCTGGTTTCTATTGCCTGTCATTGTCTGCATATTAAGCATGTCATTTGTAAATGGTTTCCACCCAGTCCATGGCTCGCAGTGCTCATGTTAAATGGAGTGATACTTGAAAGCGGTACATATCCTGTGACCGCCTGCAGATATTTGGGCTATATCTCATCCATTGCTTCTAATTCATTTGCAGGAGAGGAAGCTGGATTTTAGTAAAAACAGCAGCTGCAAGGAATTTCAGCGGAGATCAAATGAGCATTGTAAGTCTTGTTAAGGGCTTACATCAACAAGACATCCATCACACTCTGAATATATACACAGCCACAAACACGAAGGGCCGAAAACAAAAGAACAAACTGAATCAATATTATCTCAGTGCAACAAACACAAGCTGATGTAGTTATCTTTTTACTTGTTCAATTTGGTTCTCTTCTTCCCTCCACCCCAGCCTCCGCTGTGTCGCACTGGGTTGTCCCGGAAAGAGATGCGTTCATTTCGGATCGGAGCTGAATTGACTCTTGGGAGTGATGGCGCTTCTGTTTCTGTGGAGAGAGACAGGTAACAGGTCATTTTTATCAAAAATACACCTTTAACAATGCTAATACACCTAATAAGACTTTAACTGACATTTATGGAGCACAGTTCTTTCAAACACGTAAAAAAAAGCAAGCTTTTTTTTCTTGTATAGCTGATGTGTACCACGTGTAGAATCCATAGATGCGCTCAGCACAAAGTCATATGCGGTAAAACGAAACGGCAAGAAAAACGCCATCGTTTCGGGAGGCTACTGTGCACCGCTTTAGAATTCAAAAAATTATCAGTTAATTTTATTTCAAAGATTCAAGATTCGCCTGGTTGTTAATAAATTTAATACATTTTAAAAATGTAGTAATTGTTTAGCTAACACACATTTTATTTTTTACTACATTTGTCTTTATTTGTTCCCTGGCTTTGTTGATTAAAGTGGAAAAAAAGTAGACGTCTGCCCTTGACGGGTATTAATCGCACTTCAAACCCTGGACGTTTATATTCAAAGAGACACATGTTGCTGCCCGTGTTCTGTGGGCTGATATTTAATAAAACGGCCACACACTCACTAAACCGCTGTGACCAAACAAATTGTTTTCAGCCATTTTGCTCCCATTACCTTTGAAAGAGGGCAAAAAATGAGGCACCGGGAGAGTTCCTCTACACATGATGAAAACGTTTATGGCTCCCTAAACTGCTCTTTATGGCTCGGCCCCAGTAAGTAGAGGGTATCTTGTTACATTAAACCTACTGTAAGTAGTATTTATAGATTCCTTACTGTAATTGAACATCGTGCAAAGCATGTCAACGTTGCGCTCATGACTCACAGTGATTTAATTCAAATGACAAGAGGCCAATGAAGAGCTGGGAAAAGAATATTTTATGTTTGCTGATAAACAGACTAATTCACAACAGAAATAAAATATAATTGGTTTCACATGTAAACTGTAAAGTGAATTATCTAAATAAACCTTTTCGGTTCTCTTTGATCTGTAGAATCAGCCTTTTCTCCAATAATTCACCTATAAATACCTCTTTATGAAAGGCTTGATTGAGTTCATCATTTGGACAGCCAGTTAGTCATTCAGTCAGTCAGGCTGTCAGCATCCTCGTGGATTTCATTTTCAAATAATCACCAGAATCCAATTTAGCTTCATTAGGACAGACAGTGAAAAGCCTTCACAGTGCGACAAGACTGTGTTAAACGAGCTGCGTCAGTCAGTGGGATCTTTGTCAGGGTCAGTCCTGTGTGTGACAGAGCTTGCACTTAATCAACAAGCTGTCAGAGGTCTCTCGCTGTCCGTTTCCTGCTGAAAGAGAGATTATTCCCCCCCGTCCCCTCATCGACCCCGGCATCTGTCTGCAAAGCTGACACACGTGCACATAGGCAATTATACACATACGTATTCTCAAACATGTTTGTATTTACCAGAAGCATAAAAAATAGAACATTTATCTTGCATTTACTTTTTAATAAGTTGGAACTAAATTACAAAGCTGCATTTATATATACGTAAGTGCTTGTTGATGTCAAGTGGCTTTGGACTGTGTGAAATCGGATTTTTGTGCTGTTGTAATGGGTTATCAAGTGAGCCAGATGATGTGTACAGTCATGTCAGTTTCCATCGTGTGCTTCACGTCACACCCACTGTACTCTGTGTGCAGTATTTGATTTGGCACCTAACCCACATGATTTAACTTCACATCATTGTGTGAAGTCTGCAGTGTTTTAAAATTCTTCCTTAATTAATCCCATCCCTTAAGATTTCAGAAATTATTGTTGGGATAAATCATACAGAGATGATGATCTGAGTAGAACCCAAAAGCTGGCGCCGAAAAAGCGATATAGTAAAATGGTGTGCTGTATGTATTCATAACAGAAGTGAAGAAGGGAGTTTGACTGCTTTCAAAAAACATGCTCTTTTGCTTGTTTGATATTATCAACAATGCGGGCACAGATGTTTCTAATGGGACGTTTGCATACTTTATAACTTTTTTTAATTGCCAAAATATGGTCAAATGTTTGGAAGCCATTACTCCAGTTTCAAATGATTAATCATACTTATTCCAAAATGTTGTGTATATTGTATTTTCATATATATATATATATATATATGCTATTTTATTTTGATAGTAGGCATTTTAGTGTAACACCCCTAAGTGAAAGACTTACTTGTGTTTTCAGCTGAGTATCTTCGAGGCTGGGTGTGCTTTTTAAAAGGTGGAGGGACACTAGTGGAGTCAGTCCAAAATCTTGCTCCTGAATCTCCACTGTCTCTGTCCCCTATGGCCTAAGAAAAAAAAACTTTACATTAAAGTATAGGCAATCTTTTACATACACAAACATGCACAAATTCACTCTCCTATAAACAAATATTTTCAGGGCTGAAAACAGCAGCAAGGTTTCAATGTATTTATTTGTACCAGCCACTTTAAATTTAAATTCACAATTAATTAGCACAGATTCTAAAGGTACTTGTAAAAAGTGAACAGTGGCATGTTAGTGTGCAATAAATGCTAAAAAAATTATAGCTCTTACCATAAGCTGCACCCTTGCACCGTTAAGTATATCCTGGCCAATATCAGGGAGGAAATTATCCCTAAAAAAGCCATTGAATAGATTACCTCTAACACAATTTACACCATAGCACATTCAGAACACTTATCCTCCATCTGTGTATATTTTTCAAAAGAATATAGTTCAGAGTAGTGTGTCTCACCGTCCCGTGCCTGCAGAGTTTGTGTCGGGATGAACTGCTTGTGTGTGGAGCCACTGGTAAGTTCTCTCCTTGTGAGATTGTTTTTCCTCTGCTTTCGGTAATTTGTGAACTTCATTCACTGCTTGCTGAACTGCATTGACATGGAAACAAGAAAAGCTTACGAAATGAGAACCATTTACATATTTACAGAAATACAGGCAGTTTGTCAGACAACTCCAAATAAGCACAGTGTTAATCAAAAAAAGCAATAGTTTTGTACTGTGATTAAGCAGCAGAAGAAACAGTCTGCATGGTGGATAGCAAATCACAATTGTTTCGAGAACCTTTGTGGTGTATATTTTTGCCCACTGAGCAAAAAAGAAAACGAAAGGAGTATGTAGGAAGTACGGAGATTTATGGACAGTGTCAATACGTGTCACCAAAAAGCCCTAATTCAAAATAAACATGTTCTTGGTGGAGAGTAGCATGAATTGATAACGACTTCTGACGGCCAAGTGCTGGAACTAATGAGCCATTTATTCAAGTCATTTTCATGGTTTTGCCAGAAAGTAAAGCGCAGACAAGGTTTATGGGTTACAGTTGTCAAGGGTTAATTGAAAATCCACTAAAAATGTCAAGTGATTAAATCCTCCCTACGGGCCGAACAAGAAAACAGAAAAAAGGCAATGCGCATTTATTGCTGATGAAAAGTCCACAATTGAAACAATTATTCAGCATTTACCACATGTTTGCACAGCAGCCGTGATTGTGAAGATTTTTCAAATAAAATGAATAGATTTAATGCAACCATTTTGACCCAAAACATTTGAACACATAAATGTATGAATTATATTGCATTCTATAACAAAATATTCAACCAAAAGGACCCTAAAAACAAATCATGTCGTTCAGTCATACCACTTTTTGAACTAATCATCTTTTAATTTGAGCAGGGGGCTTGTGCTAATTTTCTTAAAATAAATGCAAACTAGTTTAATGTTGTCAAATGAGACCCTGGAACACAAAGCCAATCTTAAATAGCACAGGTATATTTGTAGCAATAGCCACAAATTCATTGTATCAGTCAAAATTATCTACGTTTCTATTGTGCCAAACATCATTAGGATTATAATTAAAGATCATGTTCCATGAAGATATTATGTAAGTTACCTACTGTAAATATATCAAAACCTAATTTTTGATTAGTAACAGGCATTGCTAAGGACTTCATTTGAACAACTTTAAAGGTGATTTTTTTGCACCTTCAGATTCCAGATTTTCAAATAGTTGCATTTCAGACAAATATTGTCCTATTTTAGAAGGTTTATTGATCAAAATGTGAAAAAAATTAGGCAAATAAGACTGGTTTTGTGGTCCAGAGTCACAAATGTTATAATATTTATACTTATTAAAGTGTGACGAAATACCATTGGGGCCACTGTATATAAAAAAAATATTAGAATTGAATAAAATAGAAGTTCATACAACAATATTTATATTTATAGTTTAATTATAGTATATATAGCACTGTTAATTGAGTTCTTAAAAAGTGTGCATTAGGATATTATCATGGTAAAATAAGTTCTATAATTTGCTGAAAAGTTGCAAGAAAAACAGGGTGGAATTGTATGTTTATACAGTGAACACACAGATTTAACAACAGATATTACATGATAGAAATACATGCAGCATCCAGTAGCTGTCAAACCCGCTTCCCCCCATCTATCTTACCCTCAGGACATTAGGGGTCCCAGGAGTCACGGTTGTTAAGGGCTCTTAAGTACATTAGGCTGTGTGGTGCTGCTATGGCGGTGACAGGAGTTAGAGAATCAGCTCTTTCACGAGGCTCAGGATGACAGAACCGAACTGCTGGGGGTGAGTGGTGATCAAGAACACTGTGCAGGTATTTTCAGAATTCCGGCTCTTCATTTATACCAGTACTATCAATATAGTCAATCCTGACAAAACCATGATTACAACTACCCTTACTCTACCTTAAAAAAAGCCTAAAAATATATAATAGATTAATAGACATGGATTATATTTTCATGTATATGTAGATCCAATCTTATGTTACGTCTATCAAAAATGCTTCAACAGATTTTCCAACTATTTTTGGGTCTGACTTACTAAACTGGAATTTGGTCTCCAAAATGCCTAAATTGTTTCATTGCAATGAAGTCACTGCTTGAACACACGCATAGGCTATGCCCATGACACATGTGCATCTGTAGGATTCTTAAGTGTGTGTGTTTGTGTGACTATGAGACATACCCATGGGGCTTTGATTGTTTGGGAGTTCTCCGAGCAGACTCAAAGAGGGAGGTCAGGTCTTTTATCGTGAGGTTCTGTCTCCCACTTTCCTTTACCCTGGGTCAAACCTTCACCTCCAGAGAGCAGACCACAGGCGGTCAACCAGCGGTCAACGCACACACATACACAAATCACGGAAAAGGTTTGTGTGTATGCATGAAGCTTGTCAATCACATTAATCTGAAGCAATCAAAAAGAGAATTGCACAGAAATGGATGTAATTTGATAAATTTTTGAAAATGGAGGCAATCTGATGAATATCAATATGAGATTTTGAGAAATTACAAATCCTGCACTGGTGCAAAAAAAGCAAAAAACCTCAAGAACTGAAAACTGAAAAAACTTTGAAAAGCATCTCTGATATACAATGGGAAAAAATTAATAATAAGTAATTTCTTTAGAAAATCATTTTAATTTAAGAGCTGATTTTTTTTTTAAATTATCAGATTATGTTAATTTATTGTACTAAACTGCACACGCACTCATAATAATAACTAGTAATTTCCTGAAGAAAAGAAACAAATCTGATATTTTTTACATATTATTAATGTAATATGTTGACAACCTATAAATGCTTGGCTGCATTGGCGCAGAAAAAAAAAAAAACTTTATTTTAATTTTTTTTTTTTAATTTAAATACTGATCGTTTATTTAAATACTAATCTCTGATTATTGTAATTATTTTACTACAGTGCCCAGAACACAAACAACTTTAATAATAATAACAATAATAACAACCTCAGTCATTTCCTGAGGAGATGGGAGAAAAATCTTAATGTAAGACTTTGAGAACCTATAAATCCTTGGTTGCATTGGTGCACAAATGAAATAAATAAGTAAAAAATAATAAAATAAAATTTGATTTTTTTGTTTAATTTACTAAAGTGAAAAAACAACAATAATTTGTTTTAAGCTGGATGGCTATATATAAAACTTAAGTAAGACATTGTATTCCAGTTAATCTCTTTCAACTGATCTAAAGTATTATTTTCCACAAAATCTGACTCTCTTCTGTGATTTCCTCGCAAAGGAATCCACCCAAACCAAAAGCATCATCTACTTGAGAAGTGATACAGTGCCAAGCCCAGCAGATACAGGAGACTGGAAATACATGACACATGGTGTAAATCAAACACAGGAGAGCAGAGAAAACCTGCAGGTTAATGCAAAGCAACTTTGCTGCAGTAGACTAAAAAAAAAGTGTCAAATGATTGCATTTCTTACAATTAAAGATGCTGAAACCAACACAAGCAGGGCGTCACTAAACTTTGTGTCCAGACTTTGGGGTTGGGTAAGGCTACCTGCTCTTCCCCTCTGCTGACCTGCAGAAGGCACCAGCAATACAACCCCAACCCCATCAGGGACGGCCCCAAGCCTCAGGCTACAGGCTGGCCGCCGCTCCCCTGCTCTCCCCCAGCAGGGGCTTACATTTCAGCCGAGCGCTCCAAGCCCCCTTCTGGAGGTGATTAGCCCCCTGAAGCCGTGACAGATTCTTTCCGAGATATCCGCCTCACTCGTGTTTATTTTATCCGAGCTCTCTTTTGTGGATGTGCTGGACATGAAGTAACCCACTTGAAAATGGGTATCGGCTTACATACGCCACGGGACTGGCGGAGGAGTCGGAACAACAACAAAAAAAGTAAAGAAAGAAAGCAACCGTTCGCATGTAAAGAGGATATATTTCCATTTATTTGCCCTGCTCTTTAACGTAACCCTTCATCTATGCCTTATCTCTTTCGCTCGACCCCCCTCAGTAGCATTGCGCTGAAAGCCCACCCCCCTCGGGTGGCACAAGGGCTGCAGACGGCACTCTCTCTCTTTCTCTCAGTCTGGAACCCCTAAGTGCCCTACCTCCTCTGTACTTAACTCAATTTCACACTTCAGGTCCGCTACAAAGTCTCCTGAAATACAATCATCTTGTTTATTCTCCACCATCCCAAACAACCTAATAGCTAGCTATTTACGATCCCATCATGTGCATTCAATTTGATCGGGCGATGTGTATGTTTTCGTGTATTACACGCAAGGTAGATCCAAGCGTGTCCCAAATGACTGGATGGATTCAGCCCATGGGGAATGATCAGGTCTCTTGGAATTTAAGAAATGATGCAAACTCAATCAATTGTTGACTTGTATATTATATAATAACAACCTATTTCCTATAATGAATCAATTGATTCATTGATCAACAAATTAGTCAAACTGATTCAAATAGTGAATCATTATATACATATAAAGGAAAATAAATGTGAATTGTGAATAAATTGTTCCATATAGTGCTGAAAAAAGTTTCAGCAAATTTTCTAAAGGGAATCAATTGAGTCAATTGATACATATAGCAAACCAGTTCATTAATATAAATAATTATCTGTGTCCCAGCATTCCAAGCTACGTTTTTCTGGTTAAATAAGTTGACCATCTGGGGTTTTTAAAGTGCATTTCCTATTGGAATTTTCTGGGTGTATACATTAATCATGGAATGTGACTCATTTGAATGGTAAATCAATTGTTTCATACAGTACAGTACAGATTCAACCAATTCATATTTAGCAATTTAGCTGATTTGTATAGTGAATCAGCTGATTCATATAGTAATCAATTCATTGATAGATTTGTTTGATTTGCAGTGCATACTGTATATGCATGAATTCAGCCATACCTTTTACGTTGTCTTTGAAAGTAGGACGTGTTAGCCTTTGAGGTTCTTTGGAAACATATTGGTTTCTGTGGCTTCTGAACAGGGCCAGACGTAGATTTGGGTCTAGAACACACAGCACAGACAGGAACACAGCCACAAATGAGCTCATATGAACATAGGACTCATACAGCAGACAAGCGCAAACAGAAAACTGACAGAAACCAAAGCTTTATTTTCCATTACGAGACCAAAGCATCCATGGAGCAGTGGCTCTGAGAGCCTGACACAGGCCCTCATTTCATGGGACCATGATTGGATTTGTGGCATTAGAGTCACGCACTCCTGACCTTGATCAAAGCCAGCTTCAGGCCAACCCTAGAGGATCCAGACCAGGGCCAGCACTACCGTGTCTGGGATTCTTCTCAGACTCACGGCCCATTGAACTTACGAGCACTGATGTTTTCCTAGCTCCTAGTAATGAAGCTGGTTCTGGGACCTTGGAGCTCAAAGCACAATGGAATATATGTAGGAATGTTTGCAGACGGGCCAATCGAACATGACAAGGCATGGAGTTGGGTGGAGCTGGTTGATGTTATGGCAGATTAAGCTTCTCATGGAATTACAAGCTCTGTGCTAGTGTGGCATAACTGTTTACCAAAAAAAAAAAATACTTTTTTGTAAAAAAAGGCCTTGAAGGCTGGCATAAAATTAAGGAAATGGCCATTGTTTAATTAAATAGATGGTTGATATATTATAAAAAGCTTTTTTCTCGTTCTCAAAGTC
>JAUCMT010000039.1:20421445-20455380 GCA_032357475.1 Enteromius thamalakanensis | reverse complement strand
TTGAGCAAGGGCAGTTTTGTCCAATTTAGGTAGAATTTCCAGGTCAGTGGATGGCGCTGTCACAAAAAACTAGGGTCCTAAAACTGAGGGTCCTGAAACTGCTGCTCCTCCAGTTGTGCAGGAACACCCTTCTCCCTTGGGACAAAACGCGCAAACATATCGGCCGATCGTGATTTTAATTTTAAATTTCATGATAATTTTATGATAAATTTCACTCAGAAATTGCTAGTAAGCTAATTACGGACTGAAGACTGAAATAGAATTTTCTTGTAAATTGTATTCCAACAGTTTTTGCTTTATTTACAAGTTTGAAAAAATATTTCTCACATTTTACATTCAACAAATTGTCTCATTTTTATACTGTATGTTCCATTTTACACAATACACCAACTCAACTATTTTTTTTATTTTATTTTGTTTTCATGTATGTATGCTTTTGCCACATTTAATTAAAGCACATTCTTAAAATATTAGGCATATTTAAAGTCACCTGCTGTTTATCCAGCTCCAGCTGAAAATCTTCTGTGTGGTGAACTTCATTTTTCACTCCAACATTCTGTTATGAATTTCAATTTTGTTATTCAATCATCTTTACTCTTAATTTAAGTATTTAAGTGCTAAAGACAATATTACCAGAGTGGCCTCCTCTATCCTTTTCAACTTCTCCTCAAACTTCATCAGTCCTATTCTTCTCCTCTCTTCTTCTTCTCTTTCTGAGTTCAAATTTAGCTCTTTTTCTATCTCCCGTGCTGCTAATTTCTGCTCCTCTTCCTTTTTTAGTTTTTTCTCTAATTCTCTCCACTCAAGACTATCTTGCAGTTCACTCTCAGCGCATACATCATCTAAAAACAGAGTAAAGGTATAATTCTGTGAATGGAAAGAGGCTGATTAGCAATCTATTCAAAACCATTGCAGAATTAGTTTTTATAGTTTTACATATTCAATGGCAACATAACTAGATTTAATAAACAGGCCCATCTAAACACCTCATTACAGAAAAAATACCTTCCATGCCTGACATATTCAGAATCTCCTGCTGGGCATTCTGTGGCACAATGTCTTTTAGATGTCCAGTTTGTTCCACTAATTCAGAGATAACCTGACAAATAAATATGCATTTTATAATCATACACTAACAAAATGGGATCTACACAATAAACCACCTGAGGAGTATGCTGTAATTTACAGCCTTGAATAATTTAAAGCTTAAATTCATATTGGCTGAACAATAAGTTAAAAAAGGTTCAATTAATCAAAGGACAAAACACAGACACTGCTCCTTTCCTCTGCTATGACTCAAATGGGATAATATTCAGATTTCCATACATCCACAAACAAATAACCATGACTCACTCGCTCTTTCCACTTTATGGGGTCATCTATGAAATCTGAAGCCGGCTCATTTGTAGGATTATCGTTGTGGTTAAGGTGAGACGGGTTCTGGCTTGAGACGTCTTTAAGTAAACGCAACAGAAAAAAATATGCAGCAAAAAACATTTTAGGTCATTTTAATTAAGACTTCCAATCAGTTCTATTTTAAAAATGCTTTCCTACCTTTTTCTTCAACATCTTCAAGGATTAATTGTTCAAACCCATTCATTCGATTTCTTGAAGCTTTAACATATGTGAGGACAGAGTCAGGCAGCTCATCTTCTGCATGCAGCTTTTGTGAAAACAGAGGTGATTGTTAATGCTGTACTGACATGCATTAAGTAAACATGCATATTTTTGGATACTACTTTAATTATTAGTTATGCTATTATAATATCATAAAAGTTGGATAGATTATTATTTTCACTTTAAATATTATTATGTTTGTTTTAGCTCACAATACTTTTCTTCACCAGTAGCTACTAGAAAACTTTGGTTTTAATTACTGAACAAACAAAGCTTTTTATAATAAAGCTGGCTGGAATAACTTACAATGTTGAAAAGCATACTGAATAAAAAATTTTTAAAGAAAAAAAATCACTTACATTTTCATCCAAAACAGTGAAGTTGTCATCGTCTGACTCTAAATCATTTTCAGAAGGATGTAGGTTTAATTTCATTAGCTCCTTGTCTATAGCCTGTTCGATGTCATCCATCGTTGTAAGTCCGGGATCAATCAACCAACTTCCTGGGAAAGCGAAAGGTTTTTGAGAGCGAAGCAACAGTAGAGGCGCTCAGTGTCATAGCAACGGTATAAAAAATACAAATGATGAAGACAGAAAAAGCATGTCGCAAATATTTAACAAACACTTCGTCTTTCTGACTTTGCCTTTATGCGATGCAAAGCACCTGCTTCTCTGTTTACCTCATGTTTGTACATTCGCGTCCACTGAGGTTGCTATGAAAACAAAGTCTACAGAGTGGCGTGAGGGACAAACTTCATGAAGAAACCCTATGCTATGCCAGATTAAATATTTGCGGGATGCACTTATTTCAAATGTTTTAATCAATTTATGATTACATTTTGCTGTAGATAAGTAAGTTGAGTTAATAAATGTATAGAACTAAAGAAAAATCAAAATTGAAAAATACGCATTTTAACAACTGTTTTAAAAACATTTGTTGGTTTGTTTTTAATGTACCACATTTGTTATTAACTGGGCAGTAATGCACCCGCTAACCTGATTTTATAAAGTGCAACATGTCCCTGGAACAACATAGTGATTAACCAATCAGATCTGGATAACCACTTTACAGTTTTTGTGAAGTTTAGGCTTACAATCAGTGTTTGATGCTTGAACAGCAGAGCCAGTCATCTATCACTTCTGATTTTAGGCATTACTTGGTTTAGGTGTAGAGATATAGTCAAGACTATAGGTGTGTTCGACTTCATGCGGCGCCGCAAGAAATCTGCTGCTGCTTTACAAAACAATGCATTCTGGTAAGATTATTTGTCCGACTTTGATCGGCGCTGCAACCGCCTTTCGATCACATGTGCCATCAAAGTACCGCGAGAGCAAAACGAGAGCAGTCGCACAGGTCAGGCGCTGCAGTTGCTCAAAATCGGCTGCGAAAGCCTTGATGACGACACGCTTTATTCTCATTGGTCAGATTATGTGACGACAAGCACGGTGTGTGCTGCCTTTTTTTTTCTTAAAAAAGTTCCTGTATGTAATTAATCTTTGTATGGAATATCTGATATTCAAACAAAACATTAATGATGAAGATGAAGATTAGGCGATATGGTAAATAAGAGTAAAAAACTGGTCGACCAGAGGCCTTCTTATTGTATAAGAGTTAATGACGTTGATTCACCACTAAGGAAACCTATAAGTTATTTATTTATTTATGTCAAGTTTACGTCTCTTTACTCCTCCCCCGACTGCAAGGGGCTGCTCTCGCCAGCCGGCGGCAGACTAGTGTAGTGCATCTCGAATACACCTTATATTTATGCATTACAATGTTGTTCCGGGGTCAACCAAATATATGGCAAACTTGGCAAAATCAGGGAGAAAGGACGTGCCATTTCCAGCATTAATTATTTTTATATTTGTCGCCTCCTAGTGGCAACAGTTAAATCATTCCCTGATGGTGGCGTGGGGCATTAGTACACACAAATTGAAACAAGACCAATCATTAAATTGAAAAATAGTATTTTGTGGTTAACAACTACCAGGCACAAACTGTTTTCAAAAGGAGACTGAGATCATAATTTGGTGCACTAGCAGAATCATTTCTCATTTCTCTACAACACACATTCTGTCATTTATTTCAGGGCTAGACTAATATTGATGTTAGTTTTTATAATACAGTCCAGTTCTGTTCTGTCCATCTTCTTTTTCTACAAAAAGTAATTTTTGCTTCCGTTATTCATTTGGCATGCAGTCTTTTTTATTCAAAGCATTTGACTACATATTTTATTCCCTGAACAAGGGACAATTTTTGATCATCGGTTCTTCTGAGTGCTTGCTGGAGTCTGCTTTTAAAGTCAAATCAACTGTCTGTGTTTCATCAGATTCCTAAAAAGCATTCACCAAGTTCAACTGCTCAAAAAGGTCCCATCAGCAAGCCTTGTCTGCTTCAATTAGCGGAGAGTGGCATCGACCCCTTTGTTAGTGGGCAAGGTGTCCGGAGCTTTTGTCTGAGAGCATGGAACCCAGACAGAGACTAGACAGGCAATGGCCGCAGATTTACACTGCAGATTAGGGCAGTCAAAGCCTGCGCAGCTCTGAACAGAGCTCAGGTTTGAATAGTGTCCCTGTGTTTATACTGTAAAGGGTTTTCTGTTACTGGTCTGTTGCTCTTCAAGCTGATTGTTTCCATTCATTCTTTCAGAGTGGGTGAGAGAAAGAGATAAAACTTGTTGAATATAAGGCAGCTTCGGATCTGGGCTGCTAATGGTGGTTGTGGATTCTTCCTTCTGGGCTACTATTATGATCCACATAAAATTACCGGGGAACAGTTGGACATGGCATTATTGATCTCAACCCTTTAGTTAATAAAGCAGGATTAAAAAAAAAGAGTCAAGTAATTTAGTGCAAATCACAGTAAAATGGCCAATAGCGGAAATATATCCCATTTTAATACCTGTAAGTAATCTCAACAAAGAATACATATTTATTCCTAAATATGTCAACTTGACTGTTACAATAGTTAGGTATGTTGTGTGAATATTATGTAGTGTGTATGTGTGTATATATATGTGTGTTCACACCATACATACAGTATGTATAAACTATTATTATTATTAATGGTATTGAATTTTTATGTAATGTAAAATGTTTCCTAACCTTCTGATTATTCCATGACTAAACTGAACACAACGGCGCAGGTCAATTGTCCTGAGAAAGAAGACCTTAGGACCACACTGAAATTAATCCCTTCATTGTCAAACATCTCCAAAAGCTTGTGACAGCGCCACTGTCCACTCCAATTCCCACATTAATTCCATTATCTTGTAACATGGACAGTTAAGATATGACAAAATGGTATTGGATAGAGGGTGTTAAAAAATAGATATAGAAAAAAAAGATGGGAAAAGAGTATTATCCACCTTTTCCATCAGGATAAAGGTAACTACAGCATGGGAGGGTTTCAGCAATGCTATGTGAAAAGTGTCAGACTACATTAAACAACAATTCACTCAGGGGTCTTGTGAAAAGCCTCCTATGTTCTTGTGATTGGTGGACACTCATTCAGTTGTTTTTTTAAATTCAGATGAATATTTAAAAATCTAGAGTTGAGGACAATTAATTATCATGATAATACACTGATAATTAATTAAACTCTTCTAATCAAATAATATTGTATTTTGATTGCTCCACAACAAGTAAGCCAACAAATTTACCATCTGTTATTGATGGGGAAAAAACAGAGCAAAACTTGTGACAGCAGCATTGAGTTACCTAATTCATGGCGTAGTTAGAACATTAACTATTTAACAGTTAGGTAGAACAACCTGCCATCTGTGACTGACTGGTGTTTGTGTGTGTGTGTGTGTGTGTGTGTGTTATCATCACATGCTGGAAACATTCTTAAAATAATGCACTGGACGAGAGCCATTGGGAGATGTATAATGCACGTATATGCATGTATAATGCATGATTCTGATGCAGTGATATTTCAATATTTTAGATTTGGTTCTACTAGCCCTTTGAGATGTTTGTATCATAGTTAGCTTTATGTTTCATCTAATTATGTCATGTTTTAAACCTTATCCCCAAAGGAAACTGCTCATGACATTAAAAGAAACATCTGACATTATAAGCACCTCCTGCTATCTGAAGGTCAATCACATGTCACAAACACCCATCAGTCTACTGGGAACAACAAAGCCCAACTTCATGATTTACATGTTTTTTAATTAGTATATATGAATGCTATCAGAGTCACTTTCCAGGACTTTCACACTCACTGTCCATCAGTGGTAGGAGTAACAATGCCCCTATGGATTTTTAAAAATGACCTTAAATTGCAGTGGGTAACACATCTCTAAGTAAATTAAAACATCCTGCAGTTTTATACCTCAAAGTATATAAAGTTATTGTCTCTCAAAAAAAAAGTTGTGAGTCATTTACAGCATACCGTCCGCCCACTTGTTGTGCAATGAAACCTTGACCGTCAGTCGATTTTTCTCTTTGGTCTGAATGAAAATGCAAATTTAATTTGGACTAAACAAAGCAGCATTGCTCTCAGAAACACTGCTTTTATTGTGAAATGTAAACAAGACCAATCAGATCCGTCACTGCAGATTAATCAGGCAAAGGAGGGGTTTGGAAAAATAAATCATTGAGCGATGAGTTTGGGAGTCGTTGAGCAAAGAAGGAAAAAAAAAAAGTGTTTTTTGACCTAGCATGCATGTCAACCTGTTGAGGACTCCCAAAATCAAAATATTAACCTTTCATTACCTGCAATAGGGGCACTTTTAGAAATGCACAAGTTTAAATAAACACATTTTAGAAACAAGCTCTTAAAATAAAAATGGCCTTTACACAAAGAAAAACATTACAGGCTGCTATTTTTTTTTTTTTGCTATAAGTCATTGCAATGTAATGTATTTAATTTACAGTAGAGTCTAAAAGTGACTGTTGTAACACACCCTTTTGCTTCCACACTTCCACAAGTTCTTGCTTTAACTATACAATCCTATTTTGTAGGATTTTTTTTTTAAACATTTTTAACTTTTTCTCATTTTTTTGAATTAATTAGTTTTACTTAAAATAGTGCATTCATTGGTCAACACAGGAGCCATATTTATCTTAAGCTTGCTTTTGACTATTGAGCTTAAGTAGGCTACAGTCCTAGATTTAGTGTTTTTCAAAAATTTTAAATTTATGACCGGAAAATAAAAGGTATTTGGAATTACAACATGAGCCAAGGAATATATATATATATATATAAAGACCTGTTTTAATTGCTAGTTGCCCATCAGTTAATCAAGAAGTCACTATTAAGACTTTGTTTTCATTATAGCCCCACCAATAGCGCAATTACGCACATTATTTCCTGAATACAGGATTCAGACCTTTTAGGCTACTCCAAATTTGACATTTAACAATTTACAGTTGTATCTATATATACAATATTAAACCAAACCAAACAGCATAGTAAGATTCCAGACAAAACTGCATCGTTCCCAGCACGTCGTTACTGGTCTCACATAAACCTGTGTCGTTATCTGAGATTTCGGCCATTATTGTAAAACTGATGTAAGATTAGCACGAGGTTACAATGCCGGTACCCTAAAAACCAGCTTGTGGGCTGTATAGTGGGTTGTACCACTTCATTTAATAGGGGGGATTTAAAAGATTTAAATAATTTTACAAATATAAACGCAATTTAAATCGATGTTATACTGTCATATTATTTGTTGTGTTAATATATATTAAAGTAATTTCCTACACAAGACACGCCTAGTTCAGTTCTTCGGGGAACTCAAATCAGTTTCCTCTACAATCTCCTGTGGGTCGGACGTCACGGATAGACAGTAGAGCATCTGCGCCTCCTGCATCATTTACATCAGATTGTGTATGAGCTGTACTTCTGTCCAAACCATCGAATATAAACTCCCTTCACGTCGAAACAACCTATTTTAAAACCTAAGCTCATTTCCTTTTGACTCGCTATAAGGTAAGCTGATTTTTTTACCCTATTCGATGGTGCTTATTTATTATACGGTGTGATGCGAGAACGGCTGCGCAATCACATGCAGTGAATGATGAAACCTCGCACATGGGTGACATAGTAAATTTGGGCGGGGGGGTCAAAATTTAAGTTCTCTATAAATGTATATTATATGTCTTTCGTAAATAATTAATTCTTTCCGCTTGAGCGAAATTGCTTATTTTCAGTCAGTGTAATAAAACCGTCTAATCATTTTCCTTTATGTAAGCGTTATTTAAATAAGACATACACATATAGACACAATGGCTATACTGATAACAAATTATTTACTATAGTTTATTTTCTTATGCGCATGTAGATTTCACGACCTTCTTTTTAAAAATGAGCTTTTTGAATGAGCTAATTTTAAAACATGATAGAATTTAGAATTCATTTTAAGCGCAAATTCAATGACGAAGAGGCCAAAATGTGTTCTACTGGAGGCTGGAATATAAAAAGGTGCAGCCTTGAAAGAAATCTATTTATCACATGAGCTGCCACCGAGAGAGCGCGCCGCGCAGCATCATTCACATTTATACACTCATGGTTCCTGTATACAATATACAAACCAGACCTTCTGAGCCACAAAGTATCAATTCAATACCGTTACTACTATAATATTCTTTTTTCGCTATACATCTTTTGGGAAACCGGCCACCTGCTATTCTGGGCCGCTGCGGCCACGTGACTACAGAACGCGCGCTCTCGTCTGTTTGGGTTCGTATGCAAATTAACCGACCTCGTGCTCCAAAGAGGGGCTAAATTATTTAGACGCGAAATATGATCGTGTTCCGAATGATCCAGTTGGCTTGAGTGACAGTTAGTGTCAAATGGAATAAGCTGTGATGCAAAGTGATTGTTACTCACAGCCTCTTGCAACGAAAAAAAAACGCTGTTTGGCCGTGTGCATCACGTTAGCTGTGACTACCATAAAGTACTGTTTGAGTTTTTCTCAGAAACATACTGCATATATTGTCTCAACTACCTGAGATATTTTTGGAATTACATTTGGTGGAGCTGGGTCTGCCTGTCAGTCATCCTTTTAGCATTAGGGTTTGACTGAAGATATGAGGATGCTCAGCAAAAGTAATAACAAATTCATGCAATTTAGTGATACATTGCATCATGTGAGGGGGATTAACCTGTCTAGTTTCCGTTTCGTTGTTTTTTTTTCTAACAGGAAACCTCAGTCGTGAAAATGAGAAGATAAAGATTTTGTCAACCCACACTTTCTTATTTCTGCTGACTAAATCCCACTCAGATCTACTTCTGAACATTTGACCTCAACTTGCTCTACCCAAACGGATTTCCTAGAATCTCTCCCTCCCCACTGCTAAAAAAAAAGACATTTTCAAATGCCCAAAAACAGCAAAACCGTCAAGAGAGAGATTGACGATGACGAAGTTACGGAATCTGTCAAAGATTTGCTCTCCAATGAAGATAACTGTGAGGACTCTTTTAAGAAGAGCTCTCTAATGGTAGGAGATGTTCCACGAAATAAGGAACAGGATGTTGAGGAGGGCTCAGAGGAGGAAGAGGAGGAGGAAGAAGAGAGGCCTGCCTGGAGCAGCAAGCTCCAGTACATCCTTGCCCAAGTGGGCTTCTCAGTGGGCCTGGGCAATGTTTGGAGGTTCCCATATTTGTGCCAGAAAAATGGTGGCGGTAGGTTATGATGATTTAATAAAATTAATTATCAAGTTAATATATCTGGATTATATACATATATATATATAGTAATTATTAACCTTAATGAGCTGATATCTACATATATAAATAAAACTGAAACAGCTCACAATATTTTCCTTTTATGTAAATAGATATATAGATATGAATTGAGAATATTTATGAGTGAAACTGTAAGCTGTTTCAGTTGATAGACACAAGGGAAGTAGATTTCTAGACATACGCCTGGCACCTCAGTTGCAAGTTCTCATTTTGCATTTCCTCCTTCATTTCCTTCTTCAAGTCTAGTTAGTGTATTTTTTAGACACAGGGGTCTTTGTTGGAAAAACACACGCAATTAAAAATGTGCATTTTGGGGTATCACGATTAATATTACAGCTGCGTTTTGAGTCAACATAAAGAACGATACCCCATAATAAAGTGATGTGTAGAAACTCCTCAGCAGTAGTTTCTTTCGAAACCTTAGAAAGTCATAGAACTGAAATGAAGATCAATAAATATATGAATCAATAAAATTAAAGAGAGAGGGATCTACAGTAAGTTCCCAGGCAGGCATGGCATTGAAATGAATGGCTCTGCATGTGCAGGATAATCACAGGCTATATTACCCATCTCTGATTATACAAAGCTGTTTAATATCAAGAGAAAGCAGATTACAGTTCCTTACCCTGGTTTCCCTGATAGCACTGACATACATTAGATATGATTACTCGTTCTCTTTGTTCTCGTTTTTTCATTGAAAAAGACACTTTCAGAATCAGTAAATGAGTTCTGTATCAGACAAAAAACTCAGAAGGAAAGCAACCTGTGTGATATCTACAATTTTATAAGGAATGCAACTGTTTTATGTTTTGGGTTTTTTGTATCGTAGTAACTGTTTGTAACTGTACAGTAGTTCGTGTCAAAGGCCTGTTGTCTGCATGAAAGTTTGACCACAACCCTGCTTTCCAGGTTATAATAAGTGAGTGTGGCCACCCTGCTGTGCAGATCAGTAATTAGATTAAATAGGGCACTGTGTGTGGGCCGTGTCTATCTCTGTCTTTGCCAGGGCAGAGCAACCACAACACTGCACCATCTGTGTGCCATCAATGATAGCACGTTTTGTCCGCAAAGAAACACCCCTACTACATTTGCAGCCTCAGTCTGCCAGATGTCATCTTGTGCACACCCTGTAAAGTCCCCAATTCTTCAACCATCATCCTACAGCGCCCCAGTTTGAGCTAAATTACACAACTTAAATAAGAATTTAAATAAATATATTCTACATTTTGAAAGTTAATTGGGTACACAACCAAGAACCATATTGATGTCTGCAATAAAGTTTCTAAATAGATTTAGTGTTAAAACAGGAAAATCAGTGATGGAGCTTACCATTTTCATTATGTAGCAAAGCCTGTGTTAGGTGTAAGCTCCAGAAATTGGATTAAGGCTATGTAATAGAGAGAATCAATGCTAAATGGCCTGAAATTACTCATGACATTTCCCAGAGTCTGGACTGTAAGGTTGGCATCCAACAAAACATGGTTATGATAGTTAGCTAAAACTTAAAACTAAAAGTTAGCTAAAACTAAAAAACATAAAAATCTTATTATTTTAATTTAGTTTAGCTGAATGTGCATATATATATATATATACACTATCAAAAAAACAACAAAATTAGTTAAACTATAAGTAAAATGGAAATGGAAAAGATTGATAAAAATATAATAAAAATATAATATAATAATATCCTAATGATCCAAAAATAACGCTGGTTAAAAAAAATCATACAAACCAAAAAATGGAAAAGATTGCTAAAAATATAATAAAAATATAATATAATAATATCCTAATGATCTAAAAATAACGCTGGTTAAAAAAATCATACAAACAAAAATACTAACGTTTATAGAACATTTAGTAAATTATGCTTCAGTTTATGTTTCCAAGTGGATGTCTCTAAATACAGTCTAACATAATTGACACAATTGTCTGAATCTCAGAAGGTTTTTGTGTGTTAAAGCACATGACTTCAACATGTTGAAGGAGCAGCAGCTCTTCAGTACACTCAAAGCAATGCCATTGTATTGAAGTTGTTCCCCGTAAGGCGCTGGGAAGGAATGTTCTATCCTGTGCCACTGGCAATGCTTGAACAGTCTTAAAATGTCAGTCCCATCCTTCTTTGGCTCTTTGATACAGAGTTTAATTCAGGAGAGAAAATATTTGTAAATAATCATAGTGGGTTACCCCATTCATTCATATTTCGAAAAGAATTGTAAGACTGGGCAAGGGATGTTATTGTTAACTAAAAAACATAATTATTAAAAAATGGAGAAAAAAAAACTGCTTAAAACAGTACAAAATGAAATTCAAATAATTTAGAGCACATGAAAGCAAGCTATTAAATTAAAATGGAAACTGGAGATATGAATATCAAAATATTAATAAATAATATATAAATAATACTAGACACAAAACACAAAAGAAATGTAAGTGATTAACATCATAAATAAACAAACCCGCCAAGTACATAAAGATATAATTAGAATAATAAAAAAAGTTTGATAGATAAATAAAGATTAAAGCGATTGTGTTTGTTTAGGTCAAATATATGACACCAACAATGGCAGGTTAAAACTGATTAAACACTGACCTCGAAATACATTTGTTTATGATGGGTAATCGCATTAACTGCATTTATATACTGTCAATTGCTACATGCATACACTGTATCTAACATACTGTATGCTGTATTTCGTCTGTAGCTCCTAAGCCAGGCCAATAAACCACAGGTCTTTCTCTTTGTAGGAGCGTATCTGGTTCCGTACCTCATTCTGCTGCTGCTCATAGGGATTCCCCTCTTCTTCCTGGAGCTAGCAGTGGGCCAGCGCATCCGCAGAGGAAGTATTGGGGTGTGGAACTACATCAGCCCACGTCTGGGTGGCATCGGCTTCGCCAGCTGTTTGGTGAATATCAGTACTTTCATAAGGATACTTCAAGTGGACTATATGAAAATATCCAAAGTTGAATACTGTCTTTGCTCAAGAGAAAGGAAACCAGTTAAGCCATTTCAAGAGTTGATGGTGTAGCTCAGACATCTGACTGCAGCTCTTTTTTCTTCAGGTGTGCTTTTTTGTGGCTCTTTACTACAATGTCATCATTGGCTGGAGTCTCTTCTACTTCTCACAGTCCTTCCAGCAGCCTCTTCCTTGGCACGAGTGTCCGTTGGTCAAAAACAAAACTAATACGTGTAAGACAACTTAAATTTGAACAGGAAATGACACTTTAATGTTTAAAATGCATTCATTTAGACATAAACCTTAATATACTGAACTTTTCTGATCAATCTTAAAGTAGGATGCTTGTACATTTCATGTTATTGTTTAGATGTTGAACCAGAGTGTGAGAAAAGTTCAGCCACTACATACTACTGGTATCGTGTGGCCTTGGACATCTCCGACTCCATCTCTGAGAGTGGAGGACTTAACTGGAGGATGACTTTGTGCCTGTTGGCTGCTTGGACCATGGTGTGTCTTGCAATGATCAAGGGTATCCAGTCCTCTGGAAAGGTAAGAAAAGTGTTTTGTATTTAGTTCTAAAAAAGTCTGCCTTTGGTCACACACTAAAAGTCAGCCAAGGCCTCAAGGGATGTCTTAAAAGCAACACAGAGAGAAACACTGACCTTTAGATTGATCCTTGCTATGTGAATAAGAACCATTGGCTTCTCATGTGATCCATGCCTGCGTAATGTTGTGAAACGTGATCCATTTCACATACAGTTAAGACCACATGTGGTACTCTGGCATGTGTGTGCTTTTGACTCTACTCTACTTTTTCACTTTAGACAGCTGATGTTATTATTATTATTTTTTTTTTCAAATCGTGTGAGTATTGAAAGATTCTTGAAGGTGAAGTTCAAAAAAGTTACACACCCTCAGGCCATCCAAGATGTAGATGAGTTTATTTAGCATTACATCACAAATAGATCCTCTGCAGTGAATGGGTGCCATCAGAATGAGGGTCCAAACAGGTGATAAAAGTGATTAATCCAAATGTAATCTACACAACTTAAAACCATCACTTGTGAAGTTAAAAATCAATCTATGGTAATGCAAATTGTTAAATACAACATTTTTACAAATACTTCTTCAAAGTTGAAGAAACAAACTCATCTACATCTTAGAACATTTTCAGCATATTTCACTATTTGGGTGAACTTTACCTTTAACATGAAGTTTAAACAGAAGGTAGAGGTGGGTTATTTTTTTTTACAGTGGCCCAGTAGTGCACAACACAACGGAAACAAGCTGCAACTAAACAGAAAAAAAGTCGATTTAGTTGTGTTGTCCACCATACTTTTTACGTAGTTTTAAAGCGTATAGGTTAAAAGAAAACATTAAATGGTTCAGCGTCTACACAAAAATGACTTTAAATAGTGCACCAAATTAATGTTTTCTCATGATGGATTTTTGATAAACATTTAATCTATTCCCAGCTAAATGGACAGCAGATGGATTCGAACTGTTTAAGTGTGGCCCCTCAGTCAGTAAGGATATTATAGTATAGGATATAGTAGACTATACTCAGCAGGGGATAAGGAGTCTTTGAAGCTTAATCTGGGATTTGCCTCACAAAGGAATACCACACATTCACAGAAAACGTATTTTCCAAGAGAAAAAAAATTCCTTAGTGCCATTCTTTTTTCTTTTTTTGTAATTTTGTGTGCACAAATAGCATGGCAATGCTGGTTGCCATGGATTTGTGTGCACCATTCACAGTTTTGTGGCACTGCACCAAATAACCATACAATTATTGGTGATTGAGGATACTGTACTGTAGAATTAGAGCTGTGTCTGCAGGAAGAGAGGTTGATTCATTTAATGGATCTTCGTAAAACCTTTATTTTTGAAAAGCCACAAAGAATGTGTGTCTTTTAATCTTCATAACTGTGGGATAGTTAAACTTTAGGCTTTGTTCTTCCTCTTTAAGGCACCTCGGTACACCCTTGATGAATCAGAGATGAGTCAGTAGCCTTTTCAGTATTATGGTCATTCAGTACAAGAGAGATCAGAGGAAGCCAATAATGTCAATCATCGATCTAATTCTTTCTGTTTACTTTAAAAAGTGCTTTTCAAATTTAATTAGATTGCCGGAGTCATGGGTTTTGATTCGGGAATGCATAAACTACAAACTATATAAACATTTTTATTTAAAGTGATTTGCGTATTTGATCGGTATCAAATACGTAAATCACTTTAAATAGAAATGCATAAATGTGTAGTGTAGAACAGCATTACTGTGTCATTGTAAACATGGTCTGTCCATTCTTGTAGAAGCTAGATAGATCTCAGGGAAAATTCCCAATAAAAAAACTAATAATAATACGAAACCATTTCAAATGTGTCCATGAAATAAATTATACACAGGCTTTAAGGATTAAGCTAGTTATTAAGTGCTGACGTTATAATTCTTGTTGAGTAGAAAATTGTGAAATTATGTTTGGGGTGTGACTGCATGACTTCAGTGAACTCTTCAGCAACTGTTCCCAGTAGGGCTGGATTCTCAGTCACACCTGGTTTGTTGTAGTATATTTATTTATTAATTTAGCAGAGGTTTTAAAGTGACATTGGTATTAGTTTAGTATAATGTTATCAACTGTTAAAGTATTTAATAATAATTTTCATATCAAATTTAGTTTTTTGCATTGGTGTATGTTTGTAGAAGTTTGTTTGTTTGTTATTATTATTGTTTTTATATTACTTAAAAGATTACATCAGATTTCAGAAGTACATTTTTAGTCATCTGGGATGTAACATGCATCATTCACAAAGCCAACCTGATCTCACAGAATTCCGTGTAATGATCACGGATTCTTAACTCTTAACAAAATTCCGAATTAGTGTCACGGAATCGCTGAAAATTCGGTGATGGGCTCACGGAAGAGATACCAATTTAAGTCAGTGACAGACATAAGCCGTGATCCACACATGGATAACCGGATTCATTTTATATAAAATTATACTTTTAGTTATACTGTAGCACCTAGCCCCACCTTTACCCTAAACCTCTGCCCACTTCTGAACAATATAAAACACACACAGACAATATAAGCGCAGTCACAGGTATTTATTGCAAAAACTGACCATAAGCAGTGAAAGAATCATTACAAACAAGTAGTGTTGCATTTCAAGTCCTTCTAAAGCTAAATGTTTTAATCACTGAAAATATCCCGCTCCATTAACAAGCTCACATCTCATTCAAAAAGACACTCTCGTCCTGTAGAATGCCGCAATCGATCCCGAGACATACAAGAGCCAATTGCATTTCACAACAGCATGACGCGATCGGTCACGAGACACACAAGAGCCAATAGAAATTTACAACCAAGGCTGACGTAAGGTTCCTCCTGGCGGCATTTTTTGAATTTGGGCAAAGCAGCAGCAGCTGCAGCAAAATGAGTCACGGCAGACGGAGAGATATATATGATCGCGTTCTCTCACAAACCAATTTTTTTGCCTCATAAGAATTGGAATATAAATCCTTTTTAATAAATAATATCGGTAGTTGTATCTGTATCTTGTGTTTTTTTAAGGAATGGAAGGTTTAAGGGCAGGTGTTGGGTTACGTGCTCATAAATGTATAAATAAAATAGTAATACGTTAAAAGATCACACCCAAATACGTATGCAATAATGAAAATATCATAACTCAATATTTGAATCCAGTTATCCGTGCGTGGATCACGGCTGATGCCTGTCAATGACTTACAGTTTATAGTAATCTTTTCCGTGACCCCTTAACGGAATTTTTTACGATTCTGTGATACTAACACAAAATTTTGAGTAAAGAGTCACAAGAATTCTGTGAGATCAGGTTGCACAAAGCACAGTATAGTGTCTGCAGCTGTTTCTCAGTTCACTCATTTATAATCACATGTGGCATTCAGACTAGATAGTCAGCTAAAAGATGCCTTAACTACACCATCTGGCCGCAAAAAACAACTTTCATCATGAAGAGTCATTCAAAATTAGCTGTGTTATAAAATGATTTATTAATCTGATTTATTCATTTTCAAGATGATGGACTGTCAAGGTTTAAAAATATGTAATGTAACAACTCACACTTAAACAACTAGATGAACAATTGGTGGACTCTCTCAGCAAAGTCAGCAAGTGAGGGCACTTTTCTGCCACCTATGTGCCACAGTAATTGTAAACGACTCTTCATAATATAAGTCACTAGCCTTCTTTGTTTTATTGAGTGATATTGCAGACATTTTCTGAAAATCGGTTTGGTTATGTCTGATTGCAGGTGATGTACTTCAGCTCTCTGTTCCCGTATGTTGTGCTTATTTGTTTCCTGGCCCGTGCTTTCCTGCTCAAGGGTTCTGTTGACGGCATCATCCACATGTTTACACCAAAGGTGAGACCCTAAAGAACATGATCTGTGTATATGTGAGCAGATGACACATTACAACAATGGTCTCCATGCTCTGGTTCACACAGCAGTAATTAATCCACTTTATTGAGAATTATGGTAATCATCCATTACTAATTCCCATGTGTATCCGTCGCCTCAGTCCGGTGGAGACCAGTAGATGTATCTATGGAAACAATACCCTAGCCAGATTTCCCAGCATGCATGTGTGATGTGACTCGACAGAAGTGAATTAACTCTTCCATCAGCACAGACTGAAACGCAGCAGACTGTCTTGTTGTGCCCGTTATTTTACACAAGATGTGGTCACATTTCTCCTCAGTGCAAGAGGCTGTCAATGCATCCCTTGTTGTGTTATGTGTCGCTTCTGAGTCTTATCAGTGGGGGGTTTGTGTAACACACAATTAAATGATAGTATGTACCCTCTGCTTTGGAATAGTACCGCCATTGCATTTAAAACAATGATAATTTGAACAGAGCCATTACAAAAGCTACACTGTATGGAGAAAAGTTAATAGTTTAATTTGTTAATTAAAAGGTTTTTTTTTTCTTAATATATTAAATCCTATATTTAAAAATATTTAACACACACACACACATATATATAATGTTTCGTTTAAGTTTAAGTCTTTAGGTATAATTTATTATTTTTTTATTTTAGTTCAGTCTTAATTTGTATATCAACTTATTTCCTGTAGTAGTTAAGATAACATTAATAATTTAGTTTAAGTTCTCATATGCAGCCATGTTTTAATTAGCAAATTAGTAATCAATCTATATGTTGGTCAATTTAAAACATTTTTCACTTTGAGATTGCTGCCATCAGACATTAATCACATTTAAAGTGAAAACATATCACTGCATCCAATTGAGCATGGGCCAATAATAAACTAGTCTCTTTTTACAGCTGGAAATCATGCTGGAACCCAAAGTGTGGCGTGAGGCTGCCACGCAGGTCTTTTTTGCTCTGGGTCTTGGTTTCGGTGGTGTTATCGCCTTCTCCAGCTACAACAAGCGAGACAACAACTGCCATTTTGACGCTGTGCTGGTGTCCTTCATTAACTTCTTTACCTCAGTGTTGGCCACACTTGTCGTGTTTGCTGTATTGGGCTTCAAAGCTAACATCATGAATGACAGATGTGTGGAAATGTAAGTGCAAAACAAATCAACCATGAGAAGCGGTTCAGTCAAATATGTTCAGAATAATAATAAAATACACTTGCAGCTCAACTACAACCTGTAGATGACTTTCTTGTTTTAATGCATCTTAGGAACACAAAGAAGATCATTGGTTTCCTTGGAAAAGAAATCAATCCAAGCTTGATCCCGCACCATATTAACTTCAGTAATGTTAGCCCTGAGGACTACCAGCAAATGACCAACATTATCCGGGGCGTGATGGAAAACGATTACCCACGCCTAGGTTTAGATAGCTGTGACATCAAAGAAGAGCTGAATAAGGTGAGGAGGAGCTTGAAGTGAACAGATACACCTCGGGGAAACCTAAGAGACAACTGATATACACAAACTTTCCATGGAATACAACCCCAGTAGCTACGCTCTCACTCCAGTCATTTGTTTTGAAAGTTAATACAACACACAAGAGCACTATCAATCGAAATGTGTTTTTATAAAACTCATAATCTATAGGGTTTTTTTGACAAGGTTTTCAATTGTCAAAAGGAATAACCCCAAGAAAATGTAAAATTATTGATATTTGTAAAATAATTAAATAAATATGAAATTCATTTGCACTACTGATCAGAGGTTTGGAATCAGCACAATTAATACAAACGTTTATTTTATTAGGCCAGAATGAATTGAATTGATCAAATGTGACGGTAAAGATTTCTATTTCAAATAAATGCTGTTCTTTTGAACTTTCTATTCACCAAAGAATACTTAAAAATAAAAGAAAAATAATAAGCAGTACTGCTGTTTTAAAAACTTATAATAATAAAAAAATGCTTCTTGAGCACAAAATCATAATATTAAAATGAATTTGAAGGATTATGTTACATTTAAGACAGGAGGTAATGTGTGTTTGTGTATATATCTTAGGGAACATTGTGGAAAAAAATATTAACCCACATACAGATGTAAAATGTTTTTGTTTTTTTATCTAGTTTTTTATCCTGTTTTTAACCGCAATAAAGTAAAACTGGAGATGAAGTAGTTTAGTGGCCAATAATGAAGAAGGCACCGAGGTTTTCTGCTGTGGTGTTGTAGAAAGAGGTGTGTGGGTGATTAAGAGACCGCATGATGAAACAAGCGGAAATAAATGCGGTGTGTGTTAGATGAGGCGACTCCTGCTGCTTTGGTGTGCGTTTTTTCACTCACATCTGTTTTTTCAGTTGCTGCTAGTTTCGAGGTGAACCCTTAAACTAAAACAGCATTTTAACAGTACAGAATCAACAGATGTTTGTGCGTCATTGCTATAGTTCATATTTTGGCATTTAATCAACACAATTTAAAGGACCTCAGCTGTATGATTAAGTAAATGTTACTGTTTTTCTGAATGAATATGTGATGTTTGCCAGTGCAAAACAAGTCAAGCCTCGTCCACGGCCAGGTTTTTACTAATCAGATATTATCTTTGTATGCATATGTGCTTTTACTTGTTTTTAAATGCGTTCTAAAATGCTACCTTTATCTTTCTTTTCACAGGCTGTTCAGGGCACAGGCTTGGCTTTCATCGCCTTCACTGAAGCCATGACCCATTTCCCAGCCTCACCCTTTTGGTCCGTCATGTTCTTCCTAATGTTGGTCAATCTAGGGCTGGGCAGCATGTTTGGCACTATACAGGGCATCCTCACCCCCATTGTGGACACTTTCAAAGTACGAAAGGAGTACCTCACAGGTCAGCCAAAGCCAAAAGTTACTTCCTTTTAGTTTATATTTTCTCACATTTAAGAAGGTATTAGATCTTCTTTTGATATATCTATCTATCGATCTATCTAGATTTACATGAATTTTTATCTTTAGCCAACTTTCAATGACCCGAGTCTATTCAAAAATAATTAAATAATAACAATAATCAAAAACCAATATTGTGTGAAAGTCAAGACAAGAAGATTCTCAAAGAAAGGTCAAAAATTAAATTAAAAATACTACCATTTAAAAGTTAATAATCCTCTGTATCACAGACATATTTTTTTCTGTTTTCTTTACAGTTGGTTGCTGTGTACTTGCCTTCTGTATTGGTTTGTTATTTGTCCAGCGATCTGGGAACTATTTTGTAGCCATGTTTGATGACTATTCTGCTACTCTGCCTCTCCTCATCGTTGTTCTTCTGGAGAATGTAGCTGTGGCATGGGTCTACGGCACCGACAAGTAAGTTTGTAAAGGCCACCTGATGTTGGATGCTGGTTATGCCATAAATGTCAATGTTCCTTTAAGAGATGCGTGCGTTACGATGATGTGAGCGTGCGCGCAGCTGACTTAATCCCCTCATCCCCCCGTCTATCTTTTTTTGGTTTGTTACGTTACCAGAGGGTTTTCCCCTGTTTTGTGCTAACTCTGTGACATGTGTGTGAGAGGAGTGTGGTGTGCAGGCAAGTATAAAGGTTTGAAGACGAGCTGCCGTTGCCGCGAGTTTTTATTTCTGCCTATTTTCTCATCCGAGTGGACACTCTCTCTTGGTACAAATTACGCACACTTCCTCCGTTAGAGAGCTTGCAGCGCCCTCTCGTGACAAGAGCTGCAAATTGCTATCGAGATTATTTGTTGTCAACCCTAATTGAATTCAATGCAAAATCATGTACCAAACAAAACAAATTCTAATTACTAAATATATATTAAATGGCAGCATGCAAGTTTAATACATACAGTTGTTTTTTTACATTTTTGGAGCTAAAAATAGGGCATTACATTAAATACATTTCATTCGATAATTATTTTGTAGATTATTCATATATCTATATAATACATATATTCATATATTTACACACACACACACATATACATATATATATATATATATATATATATAATGAAAACTTATTAACTTTTAAATATGTTATTAAACTTTAAAGGCCCGGTTTCATAGACAGGGTAAGCCAGGATAAGTAGTAAAATAATAGTTCATTTAGGACATTAAATAATTTTTATAAACATGCCTTAGAAAAAAACATTACTGGTGTATGTCTTAGGACATCAGTTAGTGCAAGTATCTTTCAGTTAAAACAGATCAGATTTATATTTAGTCTAATACTAAGGAATGTTTGTTTTATTTAAAACTAAAGTTAAAAAAAGTAAGAAATTTACTCCTGGTTTCACAGACAAGGTTTAAGCCTAGTCCTTGACTAAATGTGCATCTGATCTGTTTCAGCTGAAAGAAACTTTCACTAACTGATCTTAAAATACATTAATGACCTTTGTTTTGCCTTAAGATGCACAAAGGCATGTTTATAAAAATTACTTAAATGTACTAATTGAACTACAGATTAATCCTGGTTTAGCCTAAGCCCTGTCTATGAAACCGGGCCTTAAATGTCACATTGAAATAAGAAGTATTTGTTGTCAACTGACTTACATAATTACATAAAGTTATAAAATATATATTAAATGATAAAAAAAATGTTATTTATAGTTATATTGCATACAAGATACATTGAAATATAAATCACATGTAAAACACAGCAAATTGAAATAGCAATCTCAATAATTATTCAATATACAATCAACAAATCTTAAAACAAGCTTAGTTCTGAATTAAGCAGCATCTGATTGTGGCACTGATAAATCTCTGTCTCCTGTGGGTTCATTCAGGTTCTTTGAGGATCTAAAGGACATGCTTGGTTTCACTCCATACCGCTATTATTACTATATGTGGAAGTTCATCACTCCAGTGCTGCTGCTGGGTCTTCTGGCCGCAAGTATCATTCAGCTGGGATTGTCCCCTCCAAGCTACAGCGCATGGAACCAGCATCTGGTGAGTAATCTCCGAGGAAGCTTTGAGAAAAGAGGCCAATATGCGATTTAAAAACTTAATACTTTATCTGAAACATGTTTTAGCTCAAAAACAGATATATTTTGTAGATTATTTCACCCATAGGCGTTGTATTTTTTGTAAGCTTTTTAATTTTGGGTGAATTATTCCTTTAAGCTCTGGTTGCTCTAAGTCCTTCTATCTAGTTTTAACACAGGATTAAAGTGGCATTATTTCTTTGCCAGAATAATCCAATTGCAGTGTCTGTTCTCAGGCTCAAGAACAGTCTCTCAGCTATCCGCCCTGGGGCCTGGCTGTCTGCATCTCACTGGTGGTCACCGCCATCCTCCCTGTGCCTGTGGTTTTTATGCTGCGCTGGCTGAACATCATCGACGAGAACCTAGGAGGCCTGTCAACTGTCTCCTATAAAAAAGGCCGCATTATAAAAGACACTGCTTGTAGGAACAGAGAAGAGGACGAAGACGATGCAAGTCTTCTCAATGCGAAGACACCGAGCGAAGCTCCGTCGCCCATGCCAGCCAATTACCGGAAACAGAGCGGACCTGCTTCGAGCGCAGACGTCATGCTCAACGGTAGCTGCAGCACTGGATACGTAATGCCGAATATTACAGACATTCCGGACATGCCCGAATCTGATTTGTGAGGACCCGTTCAGCCTCATCTGTAACTGTGAGGACCAGACTCATTTCATTTGCCCTGTAGGAACCTTTTCATCGAATTCCAGACCTTGTCAATCACACTTCATTGAGTGGGAATGGAAACTAACAGCCACCTTCATTTCACACTGGTCCAGTACAAAAGTTTCAACATTTCTAATTGTATTATATGTGTAGCTAGCACTAACGCCGCCCTTCCCCCATCCCAACCCATTGCACGCACTTGCCCCCCTCTGTAGGGGCCTGTAGACCCCTGGTTTATGCTCTACTGTAGAATGGCTATTTGTAAAAACAGATTATGTTGCAAGTCAGGGCAGTTACTGTCCACAAAAACCGAGATTAGAAGCAGCTTTGGAAAAGTCTAGAATGTAAATGTATGCGTAAAACGTGAAAAACATGCAATATATTTCTTTTGGATGTGGTTTTAATCATTGTACATCGGTGTATGGATTGCATTTAATACAACCCTAACTCATTGTTCGAAAATGTGTGCCTAATTCATTCTAAAAATGTTAACAGAATACAAGGCGTGAATGTTGTACATTTAAGGTATTCTGTAAATATATTATGAATAAATTTATTCAAATATAGTTTGGAATACAGATCATGTTTTTGGTAAGAAGTGCTTAAATATCCAGTACGCTGACTTTTTTTTGTTTGTTTGTTTGATTGTATGTTTTGCTGATGCTCTATCATTGTAAGGAGTCTTGAGACTTCTCCCTCTTCTTGTAAATATTTTTTCATGAATTTGCTCAATGACGCAGTATTTCCTTCTCAATATTGAGATTAAAAGATGATTCAGACACGCTGTTTGGCTTTACTACCATGTTGCACTCCACAATAACCTGACCTGTAATTTAATGACAATCTAAAAAGACAGTACAAGGAATAACAGGCCCCAGTATAAGCACTGTTATAAAAATGTTTTTATATTAATTTAAAAAAAATTAAAACTAAAAATAACTATTTTGTTTAATAAATCAGAAAAATCAAATCAAACTCTACAAACAACTGCAGAAATGCTACAGCAGAATTTATGCATCAAAACATTAACAATGCATATAATAAATAATTTCTCGAAGGTTTGCTAAAGAATATAGTAATATTATTTAGTTATATATATATTATTTAGTTATATGAATTTATAAACACATACAGGCCCGATTTCACAAATGGGGCTTAGCTTAAGCCCGGACTAGGCATTAGTTAAATTAAGATATTTAAGCATTTTTTACAAAAACGCCTTAGAAGAAAATATTACAGGTGTGCATCTTAACACAGAACAATGACATTGACATGTTTTAAGATTTGTCAAGAGCAAAATTTTTCCATCTAAGACAGCTCAAACATGCAATTTAGTCTGGGACTAGCTTAAGCCTTGTCTGTGAAACTGGGGGATAGGCCCGGTTTCCCAGATAGAAATTAGATTAAGCCAGGACTAGACCTTTGCTAATTTAGGACAATTAAGAATTTTTAGAAACATGTCTTACAAAAATGCATTATCTGTGAGCATTTTAAGAGCAAACAATGACAATAATGTATTTTAAGATATCTCAGTGCAAGCTTTTTCCAGTTTAGACAGCTCTTAACATTTATTTTAATCTAGGACTAGTCTTAAACCCTGTTTGGGAAACTGCCCCTTAAAGATTAATTTAAAGTGAGGGTTAGAGGATGCCAAAAGTTTTGTCCATTATTCATCTATTACGGATTTAAAAAAAAAAAAAAAAATACATATCTAAATCTCTATTACCTAATGAACCAATATATCATGCATCTATTCAAAAAACATAAATGGAAAAAACAACATAGGTGGGTTTAAAACCTTTATTGTCCATTTTGATTTGTTCAGTCATTGGAAGGTCATTTTTCAACAATAAAAATCTTAAAACAAGTAGTGTTTAAAATCAATGACATGACAATTATAAAATAAATGTTAAAATCTCATGTTACAATCACGGATATTCAAATAAGCCTCTGCTAAAAAAGCAAATGAGTGTAACTTGTCATCTTTTTGACTTTTCCCTGAATGATTTCATCTCCACATGACTCTTTAAAACAAAAACATTTGAAAGCTAAAAGCAGTGCAAACAACAATTATACCACTATCGTGTCATGTAAGTAGAGATGACGTTGACAGATTCCTAGATTCCTTATTACTGTCATGACACATCTTCAGTGTTAAGGTCTACGTTGGACTTATAATGATTTTGCAAAGCCCACTCTGTTATTCTCCCGATCGAACACCGTGTAGTACTGCCCAATGAACACATCACCCAAAATCCACAGGGGTCCAGCAGGGGGAGGGATATCAAGGGCCATGAATCCACTCAGACAGATCTCCTTTCCTGCCTGGCTTTCCTGTAAACACATACAAACAAACAGAGAGAGATACCATCTTTAAAATGTTGTTTTGTAAGCAAAAACCCCTTCAGTGTTTTGCTTTCCCAATTCCGGCTAGCTGCATGTAATTAACAAGAAAACTCCAGGTACTGCAGATGCATGACCTCTTCACAAACAACACCTCGATTTCACAGCTCCACTGATGCAAAGTGCTGCAAACACAAAACCACAGCACTGAGGTGACAAACTAAGACTGACCTTGAGTATGTACTGTTCTCCAGTCAGAGAGTACGTCTTTCCACCCAAGACGAATGAGATGGTGGGGAGTGTGGCCACTTTCGAACATTCCACCATATACTACAGAGACAACGTGTTTAATTAAGAGATCGCTATTAAAAGGTTACAAATTTCCATTGATAACAGACTTCAAACTTTTAAATTAATTAATTATAGAAACATTTAAAGTTGCAGTACCTCTCCCTGGATCAGAGGGATCGCACCAATAGCCTTCTGCAGGGCTTTGATTTCAGCGGCTGGGCCGGTGATCAGAGACGTCCCAGTATCAACAATGGCTTCACATCCTCCTTTACACAGAGTCAGCTCACTGCCGATGCTCATGCTGCACACACGCAAACACAGAGCGCTGTCAACACTAGATTACTGTTACAGGGATCTTCTGCATTAGTGGTTTAGTGGTACTTCTTCCCTTTCGCATGATAGACTAGCATATTTCATAACATATTACAAATGCATGCCTTATATCTTTCAGGTTAAATGAACAAACAGTTTTAAAGGGAATGCAATTTTTGTGTGAAAAAATGAATGTTACCTTTACAAGCCTCAAAAGTTAGCAAATAGAGCTATCATGCAGGACAGTTAATTAATTAATGATTATTTCTTGCCTTAAATTACCCCAGTAATCTAGATTTTTAGACATACATAAATAAATAAAATGAACACTGCTATACAAGGACATCAAATTCCCTCACCCGTCCATGTGAATCTGCCAATAGGCTTGTCTGCTAATGGCCACGTAGTTAAAGTCTCCAGTGTAATATTTAGGGTCTGTGCCTCCAAGGAGCAATTCACCACCAGGCTGAGTGTCCGGGTTTCTGTCGGACAAACAAAACAGGGTCATCTACAACAATCAGCCCTGAATGTTACAACTGCATAACGCATGCTTTTGATACACCTCCATTTAATTATTTATTTCCTAAAAAACCTGACACAGATGAAGATAGACTAAATAAATGTATGTACCTGTTCAGATAGAAAGAGAAAATGTTTTTCTCCACTTTCTTCTGGCTCATCATCATGTCAAAAACAGGAGGAACCCCGTCCACGGCGATGCGAGGATAAGCCATGCCGAGAATCCCATCGAACTTGGCTGCGATGAAGGCCACTCCTGGCTGTTTGATGGCTTCTCCAAAGATCTGCTTCTCAACCACAATATCCCCGATCTAAAAGAAAAGTAAGAAAAGTCGGTTTCTTTCACCACTTAAGGTGACAAAAAAATAAATATATATATAAACTTGTTAATTCCTACCGTGCATGTGTCCTGACTAAGATAACCAGACAGGCTTCCAGAACCATACTGTATGGAAAATTCAGTACCGTTCTTCACATAGGAGCTTGACTTGCCTCCATTGTACTTGTGATGAAGCACTACCGGGTTAAAAGTAATATTAATAAATTAGTTAAAAGTATGTATCATGCTGATCTATAATCTTCACAGAGACTAATTATTAACCATATTTTACATGCCAGGGCCTAGCAGAACAACTTCATTTAATGTTTTAAATCTAAATTTAAATTAAAACGCACCAACTTGTCTGATAGGATTTGGTACAACTGAAATGTTCTTGTTCAGATTACAGGAACAAACATGCTACCGCTTCACTACAAACAGGCCACAAAGTAAATTGAGCAACATTTGGTCTTTCGCCATCTTGTTATTCATTTTGAAGAAATTCATGAAGTAAGTCGTGGTCTAATAAAATAAATAAAATAAAAAATATTTTTTTATGTTAATTGGCACTTGACTATGATTAACTTCAAATAAATACTTCAAAATGATATTGTGTGCGTGTATACAGTTAATCATTTAAAAGATATTATAAGGTAGGCTTTCTGTGGACTTACAGCAGGCAATGTCAGTCAGGGAACAGTGGACTGAAGGCACCCACAGGTTGGAGGATCCCGTGTCAAACACCACAGTGAAGGTCTGAACAGGAGTGCCAAGACCGATCTCTCCATAGTACTGAGCCTGTAAACAAAAACTCTCCAATCATTCAAAATTCAGTGCCATAACAGACTACTAGGTCATCCGAAAAAATGTCAAACAAAATCTTATATCTACAAATATTGCATTGAGATTTTGGTTTCACTGTGAACTCAATCTCAGAATGTATTATTTATTAATGCAATAAATGTCACAAGGTTAATTAACTAAATATCCCATTGTTACAATTTACATTTAGCAGATGCTTTTATCCAAATGAGGAGAATGGAAGCGTTCAGAATAGAAGCAATGGATATTCAATCATAACAGCCACAAGCAAACAAACTAACAGTAACGAACAAATCTTAAGTTTTGCAAAATTATTGATTCAAAAGATAAAAACAAACAAGACAAATCCTCTTCTTGAATTATAACATATATCATGCAAAAATGAACCTCTTTCAGAGTAATGAACTTGCATCATTTACCTAAGCTTGTTTATAAAACTACGAATACCAGCTGCTTTTCGCCAAAGAGGATTGTAGTGGCATGCTGTGGTAGAGGCATTGTTTCAAACGCATGACAAACAATCTCATGACCAGCTGTCTGACACAATCAAACCCACCATCATGCTGTCCATCACAGCTTATGACAGGAAATTGACAAGAATTTTTTTTTGCTGAATAACGACAGAACAGGTTTCAAGTTCACTTTTTCCTACGGTCAGTCACATTTCAACTTGCCGACATAGTTGAATTTATTCATCATATGACATGATTAAGCAAAAGGACTGCAGGTTAAAATATTTTGCAACTTCCTGGATGTACAGCTTTGTGTAACCTCTGTGGTCTAAAAGAGACAGACATTCATATGACAGTAAATGAACCAATGCACTCTACTACCACGCGCAAATTTGATGTTTGGTAATTGATTAGGGGCCCATTTACTGTAATTCAGTGTGCAAGATTAATATGTTTTTCAGGAAATGACATTTTCATCCAGTACTCACATCAAGGAAGTTTTTTAGAGTTTCTGGAGTAGGACCATTACTTGATGGGAAGCCCTGGTTGTATTTTAAGGATGCAGAACTAGCCACAAGCTCTTCTACAGCCCGGCCAGAGTCACTCAGTGTGCGTCTGATGGAACGAAACTTTGTTAGAGGAATCCTAGAGAGAAAAAGACACAGAAACATCATCATAAAGTGTGCAGAGTTCAGTTATCTTGCAGGCATAACCAAACCACCTGCAACAAACTACAAACATTCTCATTCTAAAAGTGTGTCAAAGTTCATTTCCACCCACAAGTTATGACAGACACAAGTTATATTTTATATTTATAGATAATGCAATGTCATTTGATTTGAAATGAGTTTGGAAAAGTCTAAACAGTGGAAGCTGGGTAAAAACAATACGGTCAGTTGCTGACTTTGCACACTTATAACAATAGAGATCAGTAAGTTATTTAAATGCATGACTGGATTTAGCTAATTAAGCACTTGTTGTGTGTATATAAAAAATGTGATGCAGTAAAATCTGCAGTTTTGGACTTTGATAGGGTGGGAAATGAGAATCAATATGTGTGATAACTTCGAGATCGACAAAGTAGGTCAGCTTCTAACATTCAAACAAAAGAAAGAAAGAACAAAACAAAGGGCTTCCACCATAATTAATAAAAAAAGGGATTAATGACCTTGTGTAGCTGATATATACACACTCTTCATGTGTTTTTTGAGCCAGCTGGGCTGAGATCTAAGTATCAGCTTAAGTGCACCAAACTGGATTTCTAAAGGTTTAAATTTAAAGGGCCCTTCGTACTGATCTATAAACAGCTCTTAGTTTCTGCTGAGTCACAAACGACCACTCTCTTTGCCTGCGTCTCAATGTGCATACTATTCATCCTAAATTCAAGATGATAGTAATAATTTTCAATACTATTTAGGGCAGAAAGGGTAGGCAAGTTAGTATGCACATTGGGACGCAGGGATTGTCTAGTCTCTCAAAATCTGCTAAACTGCCTAACGTTACTTAAACATATATTCTAACGTATAAAAACGCTAAGTTTTAAAAGGCAACTATTGTATATTTAAATTGCTTTATAAAATGATATTAAAACTCCCTAGAAGACCATATATTGCCCACGTGAAAGACCAACTGCGTGGTTCAGCTGTAATGATCGGATTCTGTCGCCGTTGTTGTTGTTATTGTTAAGTTTGTTTGTTCGACCTTACCGTACAATCGCGTCGGACGTCCAAAAAAAGGCAGCAGCTAGCAGTAGACAGGCAGTTTTCATCTTAGCGAGCCGTCTGGACCTATTAACGCATCTGAGGAACAGACTAGATGTGTTGAGAGGTGTTGTGTGATGTGATCTGATATGTAGGACAAACGGCTGCAGTCAGCTGACGCGGTGGTGCTGGCGAGCAACTTTTGCTCACCGTCATGTGATGTGCTTTGAAGAACGTCAAGGCTGCGCTGGTTTCTGCGCAAGCAGAGGTTGAACAAAGGATCTGCGTAAATTCGTTTAAAGATTAAATAATTGGTCATTAGTCGATTTACTTTCTGTATTTAACAAATTTAATCAAATCTACATATCAATTTAATCAACATATATAATATAAACATAAGAGCAAATTAAATATCTTAGTATGTTTATATTAATACTAAATACGTCTAAAATATTTATATATCTATTAAAGATTTAGATGCAATGAAATGGTACTTGGTCAACACTGGTCTTGATCATATTAATTCGGAATTACCCTATAATGTCGTTACGTTAAGGCCCTTAACCTTAATTTAACCTTAAATTAGTTATAAATATTTTATAGTGATATATTGTGTAGGTTAAAGGAGGGCTTGGAGTGACACTTAGAATAAACATTATGGAATAATTTATATTAATCATTAATTTAATTTAAAGGTCTAATAATTTGTCCATTTAAAATTGATTTATTAATTAATAATTAGTATTATTAAATTGAAGTCTTCAACTCAGATGTTTTATATATAGGTGAAAGATCTATTGAAAGAAAATGCATGTGATAGGATTGAGCAGAATTCCTTGTGCCCTACGTTTGCGCAATTCACTAAAAAGGCTAAAACCAGAAATACTTGTGCACATTTCCTACATCTCATTCAGTCGTTCGTTCGTATTCGAAACGATAAGCTACGTAAATTAAATGTGACTTCGCAAATTTACCACTAGATGTCAGTGTGACCTCAATTTTGTTCTCACTGCAGTCTGAGACTGTGATGAAGGACTCTCCATATAGCAGAATCTACAAAAAATGGAGAGTTTGTGTTCTTTAACTTGCTTAGCATGACTAAAGGCTGAAATATAAAACCAAATGCACCCTTAACACTTTCCACGTCCCCAACATTGAAATAACTACTCTTTCAGATTGCTACCACTGGAATAGCACTATATATCACAACTCATTCTATTACACAATACATACTGCTGTTAAATCTATAGCTAACTGTTTAAATAAGCATTTAGTAACTGAGTCCTTGCTGCTGGGTTTAACTATTGTGTTTCTCACAAGCTATGATTTAGAGACAACTTCTTTATGAGCTATTATGCTTATTTTATATAATGACCAGGGACTCATGTCATGTGAACTGTGTTAACATTGGTGGTTTTTACATTCCGTCATTATGAATCTCATGTCAGCTGATTTTAAAACCACTAACATCAAACATACACAACATGAAAATATCATTAACTATAAATTGTTGACTTTTAAAGACATTTTTATCTGAGTTTAATTTTTCTTGGTCTGTCAAAGTCTTGATTTTATTGACATTTTTGATTAATGACTATAAATGTGCACTGTTTAGTTCAACATTTATTGATCTAAATGTTGATGTTGCTGGCAACTCCTTGGAAGTATTCATAAAGACTGGTTTTTATTTTTTCTAGTTGCTTTTTATTATCTGTTTACATGTCAGCTGAAGGTAAGTGGGTGTTTCTGGGCGGGGTTTATGTTGAAAATAACACTCTGAAGGACCGAGCGTCACATGCATACTTTGACCTGTAATGAAATCTGTCCGTCTGTTTAAGTGTTTTACTGTGCACCGTATAACTGTACTGTACGTGTGCATGTGGGTGCAGAAATGAACGAGGGGGGTGATAGCAATTTGTTCACATGAGCTTATGTTTATTTGACAACTGAGCTGCATAATTTCAAACAGCAATTGTGAAAAGCATTAAGGAAATGTGCAGCAGTCGCTCAGTTTATCCTTTAAAAAATCCATAGATTTCTTCTACAACATGAACATTAAACATACAGCATATTCACAAACTATATACATCCACATGCCACTTTTTAGGCAAATGACAGTTGAGGCAAAGACACTATAGGGCCTATGAAATGTGTTACAATGCAGAAATAAATGGCAGCTGGTACATCACTGTTCCTATGCATTCATAAACCCAGGTCTAAATAATAAACACATTCAATAAAACGTCCATGATCTCCTGGCTGTTAAGATCTTTCTGATTTTAAAAGGTCCTTTTACACGTTTATTCATGTTTTACAGTGCTCCACAACATTTGTACAATACACAGCATGACCCAAACGCATTTAGCTTTTCAAAGTCATGGATAGTGACAATATTTCAAAAAAGCCAAACACATTTGATATAATCCCATCTCTTTAAAGGTTTTACCTTACATACACTTTTCATCAGCCGTGTAAATGAGCCAGCTCACGTGTTTGAATAGAGTATTATGATGTCATACATTTATAGATACATATATTCCAACGCTTGCCTTGTATTTAAGAAGATTTCCTTAAGAAAAACATATCATAGTTTGAGTTCAAAGGGCATTGGCTTAAAAACGAAGAGTGAGGATTGTGTAATAGGAAACTGAGAAGGCAAGAAAAAGTGCACTTTACCTCTGGATTAAATAACTACTTTTATCAGAATATATACAGTACAAACTTTTTTATCTACCAAAAGAACACAGATTACATTCAATATCAAAGTTCCATAAGGTGCTATTATACCTTGTACATTTTTGCTAGAGGTGACACAGGACAATGATGTCAGATTGTTGGCAAAGCACTCTCAGTGACGACTGACAGGTGATTGGTCCTGCCATTCTGATCTGGAGTGTTGATTTCCTTCACAAGAAATTCAGACTAATTGTTCGGGAGAAGGAGAGAGAGATGGGGACTGCTGTAACATTACATCAAAGGGTTGTCGCGTACACCATTTGTCCAATTAAAATCGCTCGTTACCACCCCTACCAGAGGAGCATCTCTAAGAAATGAGTCCTGGCCCAAACACTATGGTATGTTGAGGTATGTAGGTAACTCTTTCAAGCACTGAACTTTGAAAAGAGCAAAATACAACCGAGATCCGGTCGTACTAGAATAGAAAGTTATATATCTGACAAATACTGCAGCAGTCATACCAGCCTGCTTGAGGTCAATATCAAACATTACATCCAAGAGTCCAATATGTGACGTCCAAATCTTTGAAAGGAACGTTCCGCCAGGATAAGCGCCGTTCGTTAGCTTAAAGAAGGTTAATATGACTGCGCTAAAGTTTGAAAAAAAAAAGCAGACAACTACAACAACAACAAAAAAACCCCCAGAGATTTTCGGTCAATACTAATACGCCATTGGATGGCGAGAAATAAAAAGTTGCCGCAAATTGGATTTTCATTCAAATATCTCAAGGAATCAGTGCAAAAGGCACTGGCTGTTACAATGTCCCCCATTCTCCCCTAAAAAAAAGATTTGAAATTTGACATTTTGAGTCCTCATAATTATGATGCTTAAAAAAAAAAACACAAAAAATGAACAGCCTTTGCTTGGAAACCCATAGAAACACTATAGTAAATACGCAATGACAATTAAATTAAGATAAACAGATAAATAGCAATTTTACAAGCAGACTAGTGTGCACTCAAAGGGCAAAAGATCAGCTTTATGTCCCATCATTTTCAATTCTTTGGGGCTTATGAATGGCATCATTCTCTGAGCCATGATGATCCCCAGACACAGGAGAGGCCAGGTCGGCCTCGTTGGACAGGTCACCATCGGAAGAAGGTGGCTCGTCGTCTTTTAAGGATGCTGCATTAAATCCAGAGGTTTTATTGGCGGGAGCATTGGGGAAAGCGATGGCAGTGGCGGCCGCGGCTGCAGCGGAGGCATGCGTGGGAATTCCGGGATAAAGCCACGGGAACGGGGTGGTCAGGGCCGCCGCTGCTGCTGCAGGATACACCAACTTCTCCAAGTGACTTTTATCAAACAAAGGCATGTACGAAGCTGCTGCAGACGGGTTTATGAAGTAAAACGGCATGCAAAAGGGAGTCTGTTGTCCAGCAACACCCGCCATTCCCATTAAAGAGTTCATTAACGCCACGTCCGGCCGGGTATTGGTGGAATCTGACGTGCTGTTCGCTGACCAGTTCATTTTGGCTTTTTTGGTGACACGTTCATCTCCGAATTCCTGCTTGATCTTAACTCCTTTGGCCGTGTCACAACCTTTCTCGCATTTGCCATCACCTTTCTCCGCCTCTCCTCCGTATCCGCTGTCGGTGTCCGTGTCATTCTCATTAAGCTCGAGGTTCTGAGTCCTCTGGATGACAGGGACGCAGTTGGCTTGAGTATCTCTCTGTGCTTCCCGCTCTGGAACGTCGTCGCCTGGCAACGGCCGCTGCAGGATCCCTGTGCCTGGCTGTAACTGTGCGGAAACTTTGTGTAAGTGGTTGATGAGTCGCGTGCACATCTGCTCGTGCGCCGTCCAGTTCTCCACCTTGTTCAGATACTGCAGGACTTCTTTGGCACATGCTTGAAAGCCTGAGTGAAACACGTCTAAGTCTGCCTGGAGAGAGGACTTCAACGACCGCTCCCCTTTAATAAAAGAGATGATAAAATCTGTTGTTAAAAAAACTGAAAATTGAGACATGTGCATGTACATAGATATTAAAAAGGATTTTTTAAGATAATATATAGAGAATAAATAGAAAAATTAATAAAACCAACATGATAGATAGATAGATGATAGATAGATAGATAGATAGATAGATAGATAGATAGATAGATAGATAGATAGATAGATAGA
>JAUCMT010000039.1:20416575-20421345 GCA_032357475.1 Enteromius thamalakanensis | reverse complement strand
TTTATTATTAAAAGTAATAATAATTATGTCAATATTAATGCATGTATGGATACGATAATAATCAATTGCAATTAATTATTTGATTTATAAATAAATGATTTGTTATTTAAAATATATAAATTGCGATTTATGCTTATTTCGATTAATTTTATTACAGTATAATTATACAAGTAACAAGTTATAATAATTGTGTATAATGAATATAATAATATAGTAATAAAAATAATCAATAATTTATTGTTAATTTATATTACTAATATTATGATTAATATCATATATAAATATATTTTAACATCTCTGTTCTTTACATTATTCAAACTGAATCTGGCAAAGCTGATAGTTACTTGATTGTAAAGGTGATAACTGTTGACTAAAGTTGATTCTGGCCCTTGCTTTGTCCTTCTTATCAGTGTGCACCATGGTAAACCGCCAACAACAGACAAAGGATCTAAGGATTTCTCTTACTGGTTTATTGGTTGTTGTTGGGTTCCTGTCCAGTTTATAGTGTTTCTGGAAACCACACTGGAGCAGATGTTTACAAAACTTACAAAGCTTGACTTGTCCAAATTTAAATAACCAAACAACAACAATTATTTCCAAATAACCGGGCAGTTTATTTTCTATCAGATGCCCCCAAATTGATAGGTTTTTCACAACATGATAGCTGTATAGTTAACAAAGTTGCATGTTTATTGGCAGGTTAGAAATTTGCAATAGATGTCAATAAAAGACTGAAAGAACATATCTGCCAACTGTTCATGTTCATAACTGTATTAGTATTAGTATTATTTTTCTTATTTTGTGAAATTATAAGCACATGAAATTACCATATACTCTGCCATGGAGCTCAGAGCCAGATGACCTGGGGCTAAACTCACTGCAGGCCCATTTGGGTTAATATATGCATGAAGTCTTTCTTTTCTCTGGGCTGGAGACTCTTGTTGCCTTGAGCTGAGATGAAGACGAGCCCTTGGCTAAGATCTGATATGAACAGAGCCTTGGGTGAACACTAAACACTGTTCTTCGTGTTAATCTTCTCGGCTGTGGAAAGTCGTGCGTCTGCTCTTTCCCTCTGCTGTGCTGATAAAGTAATTAGGTACTTCCTGTGTGTGTGTGTGTGTGTGTGACTGACCGTAAAGAGTTAAAGCGCTCAAGCGTCTTAGAGCTCCTCTTAATAAATTTGTGTGTTTGTTCTCTCTGCTTACATTGATTGATGGTATTGTTTTAAGCCAGGGAGGTTTTGGACCGCTCCACCATTGTTTCAGCTCTTTTTTCCCCCCCTCTGCCTCTAAAGGGGGGTGTAGGAGAGGAATTAAAAAAGACAAAATGTAGCATTCATCTTGTTTATTCACTCAGTGTTAAAGCTGTTGAAACCTGGTACAGTATGTGGATTTTTCCCACTCTGAGAGTTTTTGCGGGTGCTGGTGTTTCACAGTTTGCCTTTGGCATGAGGCTGGTGTGTGTATGTTCTCTGAAGCGTGCCAGTGTGTTTGAAAGCAAGAAACAGATAAAGATAGAAGGAGAAAGAGAGGTGAAGGAATTATGAATTATCCTGTCCAAGCATATACTGACCACAACCACACAGCCGTGTACTGAATTCTGCTTTTCCCTGCAGTCTTGCGTATGTGTAAGTGCATGTCGGACCCCCAGGACGACGGAGAGGGGAATAGCATCTCTGCTCTCTCACCACCGTGGCTCAGAACCGGGTATGGAATTTACAGTTCTAACAAAAGCCATTCCAATACTTTTTCATTGCCTTTTTTTAGTTTACGACTATTATTCTTACAAGATGTTTTAGGTTCTGGTCATCCTTGCTGACACAAACCGCAGCACTTCTGATTATTCTTTTCTTTCCTCTTCTCTTTTCTTTTTCGATGCTTGGAATGTTTTGGGAAAACAGAATGCAACAGTGCTCTGATGGTGGTCTGCTTCAGTTAGGCTTGTCTAGGGTGTTAGCCACCAAGAACATACTGAAAATAACCCTCTGTGGGGCTAGGTATGTTATTTTAGGGAATGTCCATTTTATATGATGGATATATGGAATTATGTCTTGTTTTTCTCTTTCTCTTGCTCTCGCTTTCTAATGACCTCATGCAATCACTCTTTTATTGCTTCGGGGATTCAGCTCTGCTATTCTCAGTCCTCTCAACACGCTGCATTTACATTTATTCATTTTGCAGACACTTCATCCACAGCAGCTTGCAAATGAGAATAATTCAAAAAGAGCTATTCGTTTAAATTTTGGTATTAGCAAAATCCAGTACCGGAATAGTACAATGCTACAGGCCTCTATGTCACCCCGAACCACAAAACCTTGCACGGGTATTTGTAATAATAGCAAACAATACATGGTTCAAAAAAGAAAAGAAAAAAATCTTTCATGCCAAAAATCATTAGGATAATAAGTAAATTATTTCTTATGGTTTTGTGGTCCAGAGTCACATATTTATTTCCCATATGACATGCATGATATATTGGTACTAAATTGATTATCAGCCAATGTTTTTAAATTTATATTCATCATTATTGGATATATTTGTTAATGTTATTTATTTATTTTTGGTGTGTATTTTTTAATATTTAATTCAGGTGTTTGAATCATACCCAATGCCACATGTGTGTAAAAATCAAGTACCTAGCCATGCAGTCTGCATTTACAAAGATTTGTGACAAATACGATGAACTCATATGTGGCACTGAGATAGGATTCTGTATTTGCAGCAAGTGACAGCAGCCATTCAGACATGAAGCCAAAGACCTTGTGAAGTCACAGAGCGGCTGGTCACAAACTGCTTAAGAGCATGCAGTGTAAAAGCCACCAGTGCTCGTTACATAAGCTGAAGTGTTCCAAATTTTAACTGGTATTAATAACCATGCAAATGCATGCAAGCCTCACATCACCAATACAATACCAAGCATCAGATAAAGTGCTGTAAAGCATGCTGCCCCTGGACTCTGAAGCAGAGGAAACATGTTCTCTGTGTTCTTGGCAGTCTAAAGGGCGATGAGTTTGGTGGATGCCAGGACAGAATTTCCTATCTGACTGCACTATGCCAACTGTAAAGTTTGGTGGAATAATGGTTTGGATTGTGGACTGGACTAGGCTTCAGAGACATGCTGGACAATAAGTGTCTCTACTTTTGTCCACACATGAAGTTCTTAAAAAATCTAAAATAGCTGAAAGATAGAAAATACTGTGTGTAAACAAAACACACACACTCACACAGACATATGTTGGGTTTGTCAGAAGTGTACAAACTATACAAAGGGGTACCAACAGTATTTACACAGTATGTACTAACTAATTTTAGATTTTCAAAAACTTAATTCTGTATTATTTATGAGCTTTTGGGGGCCGCAGAATGTCCCAGGATTTTGAATATTGCCATTGTTTTGGGGACATTTTGTATTTGGAATTCGATTCTAATTTTTAAATGTCTTATGGTCATGATATCTACTGTCATTTGATCAGGAATACTTTTAAAACTGAAATACTGTTTAAAACACGATTTTGTTTTTTCCTGTGATGGCGAAGCTGAATGTTGAACAGTCATTACTTCTGTCTTCAGTGTCAAGGTGCTTCAGAAATCATCCTAATATGCTGCTTTGCTGCTGAGTGATTACTCAAAACTGCTGAACAACACTCCTTAGCAAGTGTAAGTGACTGCTTCCCAAAGCTGAATTGGCAAGCTGATATTGTGTTTTAAACTGTTTTTAGTTGGAAATGTTTTTACACTCTGCTAAAAAAGGCCCGGCTTGAGGTCTCACATGTGGTTCAGAGGGGCTTTCATACTTAGTGAGTCACAAGTTCTGCAGAGATTTGTGTGAGAACCCTCATGCGCCTTGCTCAGAAAGTGGTTTGACACAGGTCACCGCAGTCCATACAGACCATCTGCCGCCTGTAGGTGTCATTTCTTTACAGCAATGTGTGTGTTCTCGCTCTCTTCATCCCTACAGAAACGAGTTGATCAGCATCATTTCCCACCTCTCGAGTCTTGTAAACTCATCCTCTGGTTGAGCGTAGCGCATGTTTACATACCCCACTGTTTTTATGTTTGTCTAATCAAACAAAAGGAAGTGGAGAGAGAGAAACAGCAACATTCCCTGTCCACGCTGTTTACTTAATCTCTGAAGAACTGTTCATAAAATGACACATGAAATATTTCAAAGCTTGACTAGAGACAAATAACTCCAGCCTGACCACAGAATGTCTAGCTGTTTTGTGTATTTTTTGGGTAATTTTTTTATTATTTGTAAAGTGTGTGTGTGCCTTTGGTGGGCTGTTTAGCTGTTTTGGTTTCTGTCCCTTTGTCCCTTTCTGAAGGGCATAAATATTCAAGAGAGCAACAAAACAAAAAGAGACAAAACACAGTGCTGACACACCACAGATATGGACATGCATTCAGCACACAGGCTTTAGGCTCGGACAAACTCTGGGTTGTGGGGTTGAAAGGTCATAGTGTGTTGAATGAGGTCACAAGTGCTCACTGTTTTTTGTTTTTTTTAAGAAATCTTTACTGACTTCCTTTAATATATTTAGTAAGGATGCATTAAAGGGTCAGTTCACCAAAAAATGAAAATTCTGTCATTAATTACTAACTCTTGTGTTGTTCCAAACACATAAGACCCATCTTCTGAACACAAATTAATATATTTTTGATGATATCATACTGCCATATGTCCCTCCATTGACAACAACACAACTAAAATGATCCCAGATCCAGAAACGTAGCAAAAAATCTGTAAAACAATCCATGTGACATCAGTAGC
>JAUCMT010000039.1:20401575-20411575 GCA_032357475.1 Enteromius thamalakanensis | reverse complement strand
CCTAGTAGTCTCTATTAATATTTAATATACAATTTTTGCAAAATGTTCACATTTCCTCAATATATTTTTAAATGGGCTACATATTTGTGAAGATTTGCAAATAGCTAGCTTGCTATACTGTACAAGAAATTAACTGCATCTGTTTTTTATATATATATATATATATATCAACAAACTAAGAAAATATTTATGGTAAATATTTTATGGCAAATCATTTATACCTAGCTTTATAATGTGAACTTTTATGAAGTTCTGTGCAGCATGTTTAGCTTAAACTACCATTACTGAGATTGCTTTGTCTGCATGCCATCTGAAAATGTGACATAACACGAAAGCACACAGAATAAGCTCTCAACATAGTCTGGCTCTCAAAATAGACTGCATTCCCGTCAATATCTAGCTTTCAGAAGGCTTTAGCAGATGAAACCATTATAAGATTATAAATTTGAGTTTTTCCAGCATAAAGAAATATAAATTAAGTTTTGCAAAAGGTCTCTATGAATACAGACATATTCATTATAGGAAACATGTCCTGCATGTAGTTAATGACTCTCCATAATTAACACAAAGTGAATTGAACATGTAGCATATCTACACTCTCTCATAATATTCATAAGAGATTAACTGTAACCCGCTCACATGCCTGCGGGTCACGTAACTTCATCAAAATCATGTGACTGACTCTAGGCTGTTATGAATAGATTGCACAGTGTGTTGCAGGAGGTTGGCAGGACTCGAGCACTCGCCCACATGTTTGCCAGAGACAAGAATTGTTTCTGCTCCGTAAGATCCCTGTTTCCTGTTTAGTTTTCAGGGAGACTAGTAGCTGTCGTGTGTTGGAGTCCCCCTTTATGTCTTCCCTCCCCTTTCCAACCCTCCCTCCTTTCCGTCTCCTCTTCTGTGCTCTATATGTGGCTCTTGTGGAATCTGCTCCAAATGTTTTCCATATTAGTTCAGAGTCCTTTCTGATTCCGAATAGCAGGGATCGCGTAGGGAGAGAAGCCTCCAGTGAGGAGGGAGGGGAAGGGCAGGGCAAGAGAACAGTCCGGCTAAAGACAGCAAAAGAAACGCGAGAAAGAAAAGGAAGGACAAACAGATAGAGGGCGAGAGCAAGAACGTCCAGTCGGCCTCAAAGAAAGATTGAGAATCTCAGCACGAGACGGCAGGAATTATGGGGTCAGGGACGAGTCCGATGGGGTCGGCTGGAGGAGGCAACGCAAACGCTGGCAAGGAGAAGAAGGGACAAGCAGAAACTGGAGGCCCAGTGCTGGAGGAAGCCCAAAAATGTTGTGGCTGCCGCTTTCCTTTGCTGGTCGCTCTGTTACAGCTTCTGCTGGGCGTCGCAGTAGCTGCTGTGGCCTTCCTCATGGTTGCCCTTAGCTCCTCTCTGCTGGCCAGGGAGACGCCCCATTGGGCCGGCATCATTGTAAGCTTCCTTTTGCTTCTCCCTCAACTCCCAGCATGCCTTGTTTACTCTTTTGGGGCCATGCATGAGGCCGTCTCATATCAGATCAACTGCCATACTGTGCATAAGCATACATAAACAATGTTACGGGGAGCATGCACGTCCAAAAATAACATAATAGTGAATACATTTATAGCGAGACTTGTGAGTTTTGACACTGCCGTGAAAATCACTAAGAGTGTCATATGGCAAATCTGGAAAAGAATATAAGCTCAAATGCTAATCACAGTAGATTAAGTTTGATTTACAAAGTATTTGCGCAAAGTTTCTAGTTCCTTAGATTAAAAATACTACTAGTAACTGCTACAGCTCTATGTTTGTTTGAGAATCACAGGAGAGTTAGATCAAACTGGACCTTTATAAATAGAAAATGAATCTTCAAAAGATTCAAAGCCATCCCTCTGTGCAGACATGCATGTCCAGTCACGTAGGCAATATGACAACAAAACAGGGCTCAAGTGATGATAACATTGCACACATCTGTTTTTTTTTTCTATGCATAAAAAGTACATTACTTAACCCTGCCAGTCAACAATGAATTGATCTTTTAAAAATGGTCAAGCAAATCTTGTATTTAATCTTTTTGTTTTTATATTTGTATTTAGAGTCCCAAACAACTGGTTGAAATGCATGCAAGGCCAAAAAACACATTCATTTTCTTATAATATGCATTTACCTCAACGACTCATTTTTCCATATCCCTTCGGTGACTGGACAATTTCATTTAAAGCAGTATTTGTGAGCTTTTAGTGCTTGGAGTCCCACTATAACCTTTTTGCAGTCATAGTCTGTCAAAACATTCTTTTTACAGCTAATAATGAATTTGCATTGTCATTCAAACCAACGCAAAAAGACCAACAAGTGGGGCAGTATGCTAATGTCATTATAAAACACCTCTGGACTCGTTTTAATGGTTGAGAGTCGACTCTTTCTTTTGCAGGAAAAACTTTAAAACTTTGCAGGATGTTTTCATTCACTTAGAGCTGTTACACGCTGCATGAAAGGTCATTTTCAAAATTCCAAATAGGGGCACAATCAGCTTAAAGAATGTTAAAGAACTTCTTTTGAAAAATGGAATTTGGATTTCTTTACATTGTTACTTCAGACGGGAATTTTGAATCCTGTTTGCTTCCTCCATTCAACAAAATGCAAAACATAGTCTCTCTTCAATTCTAAATGCCACACAAACCCAATATAGAATGTTTCCTTGTGTAAAACATTAGCTATTGTGGCAATAAAACATAAAGTTTTAGGAGATTGCTATGTTAGATACACGCATTTAAATTCAGGGATGCACATACTGGAGCGATAAGGCAGATCAGAGAACATCTCTGCGTACTCTGGCATCTCAAGTTCAGGCCTCACGAGACCAGTGCTGCTGTTCCTGGAGAAAATCGCTGAGGTCACCAAGACTTCTCTGCCTCAGATCCTGGGAAAAACAATCAAATTAGATACCACACGTTAGTCACAAGACTCCAATCACGCTGAGAAAAAGAGCGGGGAAAACACCCAGAGAGAGACAGAGACAGAGAAGAAAAGAGTGAGATAAAAAGCGTGAAAGATAAAGATATCTCGGAGGGTGGGGGGTCAAGCTATTCAATTTGCAACGGCAGCCAATATATTATCAGATGACAACTCAATGCTGAGTTGCACAATGCTGATTACAATAAGGGTTATGGTTGGCTCATAACAAGCACGGCAGATGCAGAGAATTTAGGAGGTCTGCTGCACTGGAAATGAGATTAGAGCAACCCAGTACACTGGTATGTGTTCATGACAACAATGGTAACATTTTGCAACAACAGACTCTGAGATGCACATGATCATGCTGATCACTCTCCAAACGGCCTATTAAAACTTGATTAGCATGACCGATTAGTTTATTGTAGGCCACATTTAGGCTTTAAAGGACAACAGGTCCATAGATTGCTGATGGGATGCCATATTTCTATTGGCTAAAACTTTAAAGCTTCTTAGCACTTCTAGTTCCATCATCCTGATGTTAAAGGGGTTTTTAAATGTTTTTTGAGTTAAATACCTGAAATAAAGTCTGACCCTGTTTAAAAAAAAACTAAAAAAAAAAAAACTGCTCAGGACCAGCCTAAACCAGCTCTTAACCAGCTTATAACCTAGTACCAGCTCAAACCAGCAGTAATGCCAACAGGGATGGTTAATACAAGCTAAATATATTTGCATGTCAGAACATAAAATACCTTAGTAATACCAACCTGAGCTCACGGCAATTCATACATATTTTACAAGGTGGCTAATTCGTACAAATTTGTACAACCTGACTTGTACGAATTCATACGTTTTATTCTAAATCGTACGTATTTTACGAGATACCAATTCTTATGAATTTGTACGAATTACTGAAACCCCGCCCTAAACCTAGCCATCACATGGTTTTAGACAAATCGTATGAAATCGTACGAGTGAGGTCGAACGAATTGGCACAAATATGTACGAATTGCTTGTGAGACTGTGTTGGTAATACCCATTTAAAAAAAAAAAAAAAGGTAGTTGCTAACCAGTCAGAAAATACTGCTTTTCTTTAAAAAAGACTGAAAAAGTTGTTTTTACTGTGGTATGGTTTCATTTATGACCAATATTTGCTTTTTTACTTCTCACTGTTGAATTTAGGCTTCACAAGTTGTGTTCATTTGTGAAGGTTATCCTGATGAACAAAACAGAATCATAAACCTTTGTTCATCACAGAGCCATATTTCGATTTTGTCAAGGGAACCAGGGTGATGCTAATTTCTGTGCTGGCCTACAAAAAAAATGTCATCACTGCAGCACTCTATAAAAATACTCTGTGTTGTGTTTTGCAGATGATTGTGGTGTCTCTGCTGGGATTCATCCTCTTCTGTGTCACCAGAGTGCCTGATGAGAGAGCGTCGGCTCAATTTATTGTAAAGGTAAAAGAAATAAATTCAGTTTTTGGATGAACTCAGATTTAGAATTGCATATGTAAATGCTTTTTTACACATGCAGAGGTAGTTCTGAGATCATGGGACTTCTATGATAATCCAGCAATAGGCCTAGATTTATAAAATTGCATTGTTTTTGCAATTTAAAGGAATGATTGATCCAGAAATCAATTTTCTGTTGCCATATAATGATCATTTACTCAGTCTTAGTCATTCAAACCCACTGTTATTATATAAGTCAAACGCACAATGACAACATTCATCAAAAGTGGAGATTTCAATGTCTCCAATAAATCCAAAAAGCATCAAAATAGTATGATAGAAGTAGCACATATTATTTATTAATCAATTTTATAAATGTTTTGATTTGATTAAGCGGTGTTCTTTTAAGAAATCAGTTAAAATTTTCTGACAATTGGTTTTTTTTCTAGTTAACTTTTCTTCTCACGGAACTGAGGTGAGGTCCAAACCCAGATAGACATGCATCTGCAAGATGCTGTTAGAGAGTGCTTCATCTTGAAAGCATCTCCTGTGTAAAACATCTAATAAATCAGTTTTTAATACATTCAAAATCCTAAACATCTTAAAGACATTTTCTAAATGTCTGTTTAACGTCTGCCAGGAAACGTCCTACAGATGTTTTGCAGATGAGCAAGCACATCAAATGGACATCTCTGAGATGTACTGTGAGCTGATAATAAGAGTAAAACAGCCATTCGAACATTTTATGTTCATTCATATTCCAAATCAAATCTTCTGGACACGTTTACAACTAAATCATGACTTGAATCGAAAAGATGGCTAATTTAGATGGATTTATGGATGCTCTCTGAGTAAGTATGCTTATTTTGAAACTACACTACAAAATAAGCTCTATGAATGTGCAAGAATGTCTTAAGTATGTATGAAAACTCGGATATTCTACATTTGGCATTTTGGCATTGCCATGTGACAAATTTTCCACTGCGGCGCTTCATTGCCGTTCAAAAAACTCTCTTTTTTGGAGCTTTATGTTTAAAATCATTATCATTGTTATTATATGCTAAATGCTCTGGCTATATCTGCTTTTGTGTTTCACATAAATAAATTAATACTGAACGGCATGAGCATGCTAATGACAAAATCAAAATTCCCTGGTCTTCCGTTTCTGTAATTAGGCATGTTTTTAATATTTAATGACATTGGCAGTAACATTCCTGAGTCATCGAGCTGGTTTTAAATGAACAAGAATAGGCATTTTAGTCTATTTAAATCTGATTTCCAGCACCTTGCCTTAATCATCACAAATGACTGCAACCTCTCTCTCACTTCTGCCCAGCTCCTGTACTTCTTCCTGTGCACAATGGGTCTGGTCATTTCCACAGTGGTCATCGCCTTTCAGTGCTACCATTACGCCCTGACTAACAGTTACAGCTGCAAGGAAACGGGGGAGAACTGTATGTGCACCGTGGACCCTGAGGACCCCATCGCCCGCACTTTCTCCTACAGCGGTGTGACAGACTGCAGTGCCATTGTAAGCACTCTACCCATGTATTACCTTCTGCAGATGGTACTGAACCTGGCTCAGGCTATCGTCTGTCTGGTGGGGGCCTTCCTCATATGGAAGCACAGGTACCAGGTGTTTTTTGCTGGGCTACAAACAGGATCTCCTTCTGCCCAGAATTGGCAAAAAGTTTAGGGCACTGAGAGATTTCTATGGAGAAATAAACATGTGGAGCGTGGGAGTGTTTGTGCCTTTAGGGAATAAACTGTTTGCTGCAATATCTGGCCCTCTGGGAGTTTTATGCCATGTGACCTTTTATCAAAGCGTCTGATGAGTCTGTGTTTGTATTGCCATATTATATTTTGGAAAGTTTTATGCAATATTTAGAGTTATTATATTTTTCTACATTGGCTGTCTGAAAGTTTCCACTTGTCGAGGTCAATTGTTTATTTTTACCACTGCCAAGGAAAGTATTTTTATCTATAAAACCAGTAAGTGACACAAAGCAAGTTATTTTAGGAAAATAAGCGACATAATCTGTGAATGTTACTGTTGTGTTATTGGCCTGCCTGAAATTCCTTTAATTGCCAATATTAAATTTTGCTTAGTCAAAAAAAAAAAAAAACACCTTAAAATGCAATTAATCACAAGTTGACTTTTTTCTAACTTCAGGTGCATTCATTGTTTCTGAGACCAGATTCCTTAATATTTTATGCCAAATATATTTGATCAACTTAGATTTCATATCTGCCAAATCCATATATATATATATATATATATATATATATATATATTGTGGAATGCATATATATCTACACTCTCAGAAATAAGGTACAAAAGTACAAAATACAAAAATACAGACCTTTTTGGTAGAAAAGTGTACCTTTTGAAAACATACCGCCCCAGTGACAGCTTTTGTACTTCTGTTTCTGAGAGTATGTGTATATATCTATCTATCCATCTATATATGCATTAATTTTAAGAGATGGAACATATAGTGAAAGAAAGTAAAATATTTTAGACTGATTTCATTTATAACTTCTAATCTATTAATTAGCCATATTAAACCCTCATGAAAATACACATACTGTAGAAGCAACCTTTCTTAAATGAAACAAAAGCAGTCAGAAGCAACAGTGTGTAGTGACGAGGCTGGACGGGAGTGTGGACTGAAGTCACAGTTCATACAGCCAGTGAACAGCAGTCAGTCAGGGATTGGGGGGATTCAAAGGGGTACTTTGACAAACAGCAGGTCACTGCCTCCAGATTCATGCAGTGCAAGACAAATTGCCTTTAATCATTTATTTTTTATCTTATTTTGCTTACATCTTTTGCATATTTTAAATTTGTGCTGAGGTGAAAACTGAGCAAATGTAAAATCTGACAATCAAACCAAAAAGCTCTGTTTGTCATCATTAAGTCCTTGTCAATGAAGCTTGTAAACCAAATTAAAACAACTGAGCGATTTGAACGCTGCCAACAGGAAGAGAGCTGCCTGAGGTGTTAAAAGAGTCTGTTGCTTTAAAGAGACCTTCAGTCTGGCGTTTGGAAGAGATGCAACATGATGCTTCAGCACAGGAAAAAAAACACCCATAAATGTAAGCTTTGTATGACTCATCTTTCCTTTGAGATGATTTCTAATAAAAGGCATTTACATAACCTTCTCTCCTTCATCATTCAATTGCATGTCCTTTAAAAAAATATTAACTGAGTTAAATACTTATGTGTTTCTCTCATGTTGTCAAGCAAACAGAAATATGTCACCTTTGGATCAACAGTGATGTGAATATAATCTTATAATAGGTTATTAATAATTTTATAATATATTAAATGTTTTTTATTAAGAACAAATAAAAAAATAAAAGGTTTGTTAATTTTTTATCGTTTTTTTGTATGTGAATAATACTGTACAGTACCGTTCAAAAGTTTTGATTTATCAAAAACACAGCAAAAACAGTAATATTGTTAAATAATAATACCATTTAAAATCATGGTTCTCTGTATATTTTCAAAAGTAGTTTATTCCTCTAAATGCAAAGCTGAATTTCAGTGTCTTCAGTGTTACATGTTCTTTCAGAAACATTTCTTATTATTAAGAATTATTCTTATTATAATATAAGAATTATTATTATTATCAGAGAATATTGCACTACTTGTGATACTGTTTTTAGAATTCTTTAATGAATAAAATTTTCAGAAGAACAGCTTTTATTTGAAATATTTAGAAAAATTAAAGTCACTTTTAAATAAATTTACAGCATCATTTCTTTTCATCATATCATTGATCATATCATAGCATCATATCATTTCTTTTTAAAAAATAAAATAAATCCTAAACTTGCTTTTGTCTGTTTATTTTATTTTATCTTTTTATTTATGGTCATCAACATTTTTATAAACATCTTTTACACTCCACAGAATAGTATCGAAGAAAATTTAGAATGACATCATGGTGCATAGAAGGCATAATTTATATGTGTGGGTGAACTATTCCTGTAACAGAACCATATTCTTGCAGATCTCCTCAGTCTCCGCAGCAGAACTTCAGCGAGTCACTCCGTATACTATTAAATTAAGCAGGAACGCTGAGTCAAATGAAAAATCCCCCTTGATTTGCAGTGCTTTTAGGAAAGAGTGCAGCAGGGGCGATCTTTTGCCACTCCTATACGAGCTCATGTGACAGATCTCATCTGCTCTCCGACCAACCAGCATGACAACAACACGCACAATCACATGAAGACCCATCACATGCAGTAAGAAACAGGGAAGGGAGGGTGGTGTATTTAGTTTAATGCTTGTGTTTATGCAGGATGTTGTTCACGGTCTTGCGTTAATAACTGCACACCTGCTTGACTTTGCAAACTGTGAGAAAGACTGTGCGTGTGAAGGAGGGATTAAATCTTATCATCATTAAAACCAATTGAAATATTTGTCATTACAGTTCGATGACAGACAGTAAGCGACCTGGGAGGTAGAAAGTGGGATGGGAATCATGGGATTGGAAAAGGTCCAAGAGTTGGGAACACCCTGCTTAAAAAACAATAGAACCCTGCCCAGAACACAACAGAAAATGTAATGGTTTTAATGGTGATATTGACAATTGTATTGGTTTTAATGGACACTATAATGGTGTCTACTGGTCAGGGATGGACTGGGACGATGGATATGTGATGGATTTTATGGTAGATCCTACTGGAAAAATTCCCAAAACTTGTCCTGAAAATGCCCTGAAAAAAGGTAATGGTATTTTAAGAGGAACTATTTGAATTTCTATTATGGTTTCTTAAGCGGGACTTGTGTTGGTTTTGGCTAGGAGGGAAACAGCGCTGACCATAAATGAACAGTCGCCGTGATTTTGCCAAGTAAGACATGATCCTGGATCAACATTACTGTCCAAAAATATAGACTTACTTCAATCCCTACCCCTAAACCTACCCAAAATGTATGCCTAAAATCTGTGAGCTTATAATTAACAAGGGTGTAGAAGCACCTAACCCTGATCATAAGCCTAAAGCAGGTATTTTTCCTCAATTCTGATTGGTTAATTGAAATTCTGTTCAAGGATCAACACAGATGTTGATCCAGGAACATCTTGTACTTGGTGAAATCTCACTCACCGTAAAGGAACAGTTGTTCTACCTATTATAAGCTATTATGTTTTACTAACACCTACACTTACCCCTACCCTAAACCCACAGCTTACGATTAACAAATAATAATTATTGTTGTATTGTGACAAAAATGACGCTGTATTGATGTGTGCATGCCCAGTAGCGCCATATGTATACCTTCTAGCCTTTTAATCACCAGTGTTGCCATATCTGCGGTTATGCAAAATTGGGCTACTTTATTACTGTAGCCAGGCTGTTTTTATGTCAGTTATGATATGTCACAAACCCCAATAATGTGATTATATTACAATATTTATCCCTTAAAATGTGAATTTAACACCCTGTATTTTAGTAACTGAAAGGGCTTTGCTGTGAAAACCTGGCAACCCTGGCTGGGACTCGAACTTGGGACGTGTGAAGTGTCTGCTCTTACCAGTGTTGTTTTTGACAACCATCTTAGATTTAGTCGTAGTCTTAGTCTTTTGACTAAAATGCTTATTAGTTTTAG
>JAUCMT010000039.1:20366413-20378500 GCA_032357475.1 Enteromius thamalakanensis | reverse complement strand
TTAAGTGTGTTTTTCGCGAGCTTGTTGCTGCTGCTGCAGCGGGGCGGAGCATCGCGATGCCGGCTCAGCATCGTGATATCTTTCGGCCATCGGCGATGGACGATGGCATCGTCTATCGACCCAAACCCTATTACCAACAGAGCTCAACTCTGTCAGAGCATTCCAGAGCATTTATGGTGTTCTGTCCACAATGATGGAAAATTGCATGCGAGAACCTTTCACAGAAACAAATACCATCTCACCTCAAGGGTCAGTTCATTTTTCTCTCTGTCTCCAAAGGGATCAGGCTGACTGACCACATCTTTGAGATATTCGTCCACAAAATGCATTGTAGGGGCAAACTTTCTTTTCATGTCCTCTCTGGATGTGTCTCTGAACTCATAGTCATACCTGTTGACCAATTTTACATACAGATAAGCTGAGGAAATACAAAGCAGTCTTATAAATAAAGCCACATAATGTTAGAAGCACCAGAGTAGTTTCCATCTTACTCATTGACAGAGATCTTGGAGGGTATCTCAGTCCAGAGGCGCGCATAGCGAACAGGAACCACGGCCTCCTGCGGGTCACGGTCCACATGCATGTGCAGCATTAGTCGACAAAATGAGGCACGCAGGTTGTAAGGGAGGCAGTCATCAAACATGCTGCGCAGGATTAGATCAACTGGCAGCTGACTGGAGATCTGATTGATGGCCAGATACTGCCGATCCAGGCACATTTTAGCGAAAAGATTGAGCTGACACCTGAGAATGGATAGACATTCATGTTTACTCTGATTTAAAAACAATAAAAGGTCCTGCTTAGAAGATATACAATGAAACAAAATGCACTAACTTTCAAAGATGTGATAGAACTCAAACCTGTAGTAGGTGATCATGTCAACGTCCATTTTTTGTCCATCCTTGGCATCCTGAGCCAGGTGGCGGATGGACTTCCCATGAGGCTCTTTGTGGTTATCAATCCAGTATAGCCATACCTCTTCATCATCACCATCCTCCTGGATTAAAGATGATTCCAGAGAGGTCTCAGTGTGTGGGATCAGTCTACGGAAAATATAAACCCAGTCATAATCTTAATACAACACAAAAAGACCTGGTCATTTTTTAAGTTAAGTCTATAGTTAATCTCAGGATCTCACTTAGTCTGGATGAGGATATCTGCATTTATGGGGTTCAGCATGTATTTGCAAATCAGTTCCTGAGTGACAGGAATGGCTGTTTTGTTGGAGACACACAGGTCAGACAAATAATCCAGAAACCTGGGCAAAAAATAAACAATAACATATAAGTTTACTACGCGATCACCACTAGCCAATGAGAAAACGGCACTTGTATTGAATGCACAAATCAAATCTAAATGTGCACTACTGTTACTAAGGTTTCAGCATGATTTCTTTCTTTTTTACTTTTATGCAGCATCAAATGCTACAGTTAAGATTGATTCATTGTTTAAAAAAAAAGGTTTTAAATAAATGTGGTATCTGTTCAATTTCTCAATTCATTACATAATAATAATAATAATAATCCTAAGAAAAACGTTTTCAAAAAATAATAAAGTAGCTCAACTGTTTTAACATTAATCATATAAAAAAGGTTTCTATGGCACTTAACCAGCATATCAGAATGATTTCTGATGGGTTTGTAATGCTGAAGTAGCAAGCTGCTGAAAATTCAGCCTTGCCATCACAGGAATTGATTACATTTAAAAACATGAATCCAAAAATGTTAGGTTTAATTTGTTATATATTATAATTTAGCTAATTTGGAATCTAAATTATACAAATGGGACATATAAGAATCTTATAAAAATAAAATCCAACTTATATAAAAATATATATATATATATTTATATAAAATCCAACTAACATATAACACATATTTGTTTATCCAGGAGAATATAACAGTACTCGTCTTATTTGATCCCAACACATTGGTTATAGTTCACAAAAAAACTATTTGTTTCCTATTCAAGTGGATGACTAAATCTAAAACTGGGTCAGACCTGGGCTCTCGATTCCTGCGCAGAAGTTTGACAAAGGTCTCAATCTCACGTGAAGTGATGTGTTTCTCTAACAGCTTGCGGTTGTTGTGCAGAAGAGCAGTGATTGTATCTTCAGCCAGGATCTCATAGCCTATCTGAGCCTGCATGATGGAAAAATTCTTGGCTATGTACTCCTGTGGGGAAAAAGACGACATGTATTAGCCTAGCGAACAACCCCAATAATTCAAACAGATAACTGAAGATGTTTCTTGCCTGGTTCTTGCGGTAATCTTGTTGGGAATGGCGCAGAACTCTATAACACAGCTGCAGCATGTACTTAAATGGAGAGTTGCGCTGCTCCCCCATATCTTCCAGTTTCGGCATGGACGAGTCTTTAGTCTCAGAAAACGGGGCTTTAAGAATTCCAAAGATCTGCAAATGTAACAATTACAGTCAGAAATTTTCCATGTGCTCCTTAAAGTTTTGAGATTACGGTTCGAGCAAACCTGTGCCAGGATGTTCTGCTCTCTCATGAGTTTCTGCCTCTCTCTGTTAGGGTTCGAAGTGACCACAGCCAGCACGTCCTGTCCGTTATTCGGCACATCACACACAAAGATGATCAAATCCTCCAAAAGTTTGATGGTAAACCTAAACGCAAATGTAAATATGCTTTTAAAACTATAAACGTATAACAATACTATAATTTTACTTGGTTTGAAAGTGACTGAGGGAGGTGAGAGCTGTGCTTCATAAATTTCTATGCTACTGACGATGCATAATGCTAAAAAATGACCTTCAATAAGTGTGATGCATACCTGCGCTCATTAACTACTGGGAAATTGCTGATCCCTAAAATATGGACAAACATCTCCAAGACCTTGTTGGCATCATTGGCAAAGTCCAAATCTCTGACTTCAGACATTGGGACTGAATTAATGGAGAACGCCTCTTTGTCCTCCTTCATGTGGCAGGTGCCGATCTGTTCAAACAAACAGAGAAATTACAGCTTTCATTTGCCAGACTGATTTTTCTTCAAATATAAATAAAGGAAATAAATAACCTTGAGCATAACGGGCCGTTCCTCCTCAACATCAATAGGAATGTTAGTACTGGTCACCCAAGTGTTTGTGCACAAGTTCCTGAGTCTCACATATGAGTTCCTAAAAAAGGAAGTGCATATTTTCAAGAAAACAAACCTATGACTTTGCGATTGTTGGCGTCAGACTGATTTTTCACTTATAGGAAATACTCAACAGTACATTTGGCATAATGTGGATTCTGTCTATGCCACCACAGCACTTAATGGGGACTTATCTGGAAAAAATGGTTTCATAAGTATATTTTAAAATCTAAATGGTTGCTCTAAAAAGGCTTTGTAAGCACTTGAATGCATTGGGAGCACTTGTTCTACAATCATTAATCCCTTTCAAACCTGTACTGCTGCTTTTTCACACCTACTTCTCTTATCTTGCACTTCTAGCCAATTTTGGAGCTTGTCTCTTTAGGGTAAATTGCTTGTACCGCTCCTCGTTTTCAATAAAAGGGTTTGTTAAGCAAATAAATGCACATCTAAATTTAAGTGTTTTTCATTCTAATTTCATGGTTTTCATGACTTAAAGTCATTTTAGTGTATAGGAACTAACCTGGGAACTAGGCAGTCTGCCCGCTGTAAGGTGGTGGCATCCAGTTCAAAAAGAGAGGCAATGTCATTGCCATGGGGCACAGCAACAAGGGTGTAGGGGATCTTGTCAGCCTGCCACTTCTTTTTAGAGTACAAAGTGTCTGTGTTGGTCTGAGGTTTGCACAAAGAGACAGGGGAAGGTCACATTGCTGTATAAAAACCCACATATGACATTGCAAGTAACGTGGAGTCTGCATGTACTGTATGATTATTACTGGTTTTAAAAGATACTTATTTGTGATTATGGCTTACTGTATGTAATTTTTCTTCCTGAGTTGCTGCATTGAAATTAGTTCTGTTTTATTTTGACATTAAAAAAAATGTGCTTCAAACAATACTACAATAAAAACAAAACTATGATAAAAGACTTTGTTTGTATAATATATGTGTGTGCACTGTATGTGTATATATTAGATATATACAAACACACACGCATGTAAATGCATATGTTTCAGAAAAATGTGTTTTGTTTATATATATGAAATTTATTAATATATTTAAAAATTTTTATAATATAATTGATATGGAAAATATAAATATACATAGATATAAATACATGTAAATATTTTCAAAATACACACTGTATGTATGTGTATTTATATATGCATAAATATACACAGAAAACACGCATACATTATGCAAACAAAAACTATTTTGTATGTGAATAATCGTGATTAATCTTTTGACAGCAGAAAAAAAGTAACCATGGTGAAAGTACCTCAAACCAGGGTTATTACTGTTAACTACAATTAATATAAAAAAAAAAAAATTTCCTTTTTTTTCTCCTTTTTCCTCTAAAAATCAACAAAAATGCAACAAAATAAAAGGAAAACATTACATTTATTGTATTTTAACAAGTTGCCAAGGAAACGCTTCTCATTTTAACTGAGGTACTAAAATGATTTTTACTGATTTTTATTTTTTTTTTTGAAAAAAATATAAACATAAAAAAATACAAACCTACAGAAATGAAAATGGAAAACATAAAAATATTATATAATAGTAAAATAACAAAAAAATGTCAAAGCTTAATAAATAAATAAATAAAAATATAATAAAATACCCTATTTATAGTAATGCACTTTCAATGAAAGTCTATGGGGCAAAGCACTTAAAAGCAGAAATATGCAGCTCTTTGCCGGGGAACAAAATTGGCATGACTGCACGCAATTTGACTAATCTCATGTTGAAACTTGCCTAAGTTTATGTCTTTTGGCTCTACTTCCATAAAAGGGTGCGTTTTAACATTTATTCAGTTCTAATATGTGCTCTACAGTAAACACATCTTTCCTTGTTTATAAAAACTAAAAACTGTGAATTAACTGCTATGATCCTGCAATTCCTACAATGGCCGCAGTTTAAACAGAAAACCCAGAGAAACACCCAGAGGTCATCTACAGTGAGGATATTATGCAGGACTGCATCTGTGGCACAGACTGTTTTCACCGGAGCTTTTTGATAGAGGGCTATTTGGAGAGCAGCATTATAAATTCTCCTCTGCTCTGACTCTCTGCAGCTCCTCTGACTCACTCCTCCACTGAAGCAGACAGCACGTCTGCCTGACTCTCACGGGGCACCCCCAGATTCAGACATTATGTAAGGAGCCCCCTCTGCGAGTGTGCAAGCGCGTGTGCGAGCGTGTTTGTCTGCGAGGCTGCTGAAGCAGAATGCTAATACAGCGGAAAGGTGCAGTGAGAGATACAGGCGGAAGAGGGAAAAAAAAAATCTCCGGAGAGGAGAGGGCGGGAGTTGTTCGAGTCTGTCTGTTGCAGCATGAAGAAGGGGAGGGAAGCAGATTACGTAATATCGAAGTTGTGCAGGAGAGTCGGGCTGAGCCGCAATGCTGTGTAGACGAGACAGAACGGGTTCTGTTTACTTCAGCAGAGCGAGTCAGACGCAAAACTTCATTTAAAGTTTAAACACAAAGCAAATGTGATCAATACTTCAAAGATAGAGTCTGTAAACTTCTGTCACACTGTGTGGTGACTGTGGTGGGGGTGTGTCTGGAATCTGAAGAATGTGAAAAGGATTTTCTGTGGAACTCTGCAGATATTTTTGACTCAGATAGGGTGGCTCAGATAAGGGAGGTCTGACTTACCTCGTTTTTGGTGCTGATACTGTCCTTACGATCTTTGAATACAGGATTCACCTGAAACAGAAGTGGTAGAAATGGCTTATAGAACACACACAGACACAAAGGGAGTTGTTTCATCATTTTTATCTTGGACAATAACCTCTCTGTCTCTGCCTGCCTTGTGCACAGTGGATGGCTGTGACTGATTCTACACCACTATGACAATAACGTTGAGAAGACTGCCACCTGCAGCATATCTTCTGCACTTTTACAAGTATAAAAAAAAACATTTTTAGAGGCTGATCTTTCATGGTTTAGAAATTAAAAGTTACTGTGCTCAACCATTCAAAGGTTTTGGATTGGTAAGATTTTTTAATGTTTTGGAAAAGTATTTTTTGTAAAAAAGGGTGTTTAATCAGGAATCAGGAAAGGGTGTTTAATCAGGAATGCAATAAGAAAACGTCAATACAGCAATACATTATTAGAAATAAAAAAAAAAAAGTGTAAAAAACCTTAAAATAAAATCTATTCCTTTGATGTTAAAGCAGCTATTACATATCCATATTTCAGCATCACATAATTTGAATGCAGACTGGTGTTCAAGAAACATTACATATTATTTATGGATATGCAGTTGTGCTACTCAATGTCGTAACCTGGTGCATTTTAAGATTACAAATTCTTTGTAACATTGCAGAAGTACTGCCACTTTTAATCAATTGAATGTCTTGCTGAATTAAAGTGGTAAAACAAGATATAATAACAAAAAAGCAAAGCTTTTTAATATTTGATTTTATTTTTTAAATTAATAAAACATAATAAACATAATAAAATCACATAATAAAAAGAAACATAATAAAAGTCATAGAAACTCTATTATGGATTTTTTTATTTGCTATTAGGGCTAATGAGAACAAGAAAAAAATATATAGTTGTTGTGGTTACTTCAATTTAGAAGAAATGGGAAGAGTGTCTATAAAAGTATTTGGAATATTAAAGTCCAGATAACTCGTGTGTTGGGAGAGTTTGATGAGAAATGTTTGAGTTGATTTTACATCTCTTTAAACTGCTAATGCATTCTGACATTCTTCTGATATCAGCATTCAGATAATGCGTTATTGATTTTAGGGTCAGCTGAGTAAACGCGGCTAAATGAAGTGTCTCACCAGTGAGTTTACTGCTCTAGGAAAAGCTTCATGCATGCAAATAAATGTAAACCACAGGCATTTACACAAACCACAACATATCAAACCATAGAGTAAACAGCTAAACTCTGACTGAACTATGCAAAACAGGCAAATGGAAAAACCGGATGGGAAGGACTAAACAATGTAGACATGGAATGCACACCTCTGCCGCAAGGTAGTGTCCTGTGGCGAGGTGTTTGAAGCGAAACAGGCTGTTCCACTGGCCAGCTCCTCCTCTGCAGGGGTCATAGTGGACAACCTGAAGCACACGGGACAGGATGTTATGATACATTTTACTTCACTACATATAGATAAGTTTAAATTTGTGAACAAATAAGACATGCGTACCTCCACTTCCCATAGTGCTTTTGAACTGGTGGCGGACGTTGCCGATTGGCGGAGAGTGGTTCGTAAGAAGACATACTGCTGCTTTTTGTACTCATCACAAGTAAGAAACTTTTCTTGCTCGGCGTGAAACAACCTCACCACATCCCCCTGATTAAATCGAAGAGCGAGACAAATGATTAGAGAGATATTAGAAACCACATTCTATAGAAAACCACCCTAAATCACTCCCTACATATCGAATAAACCACCACAGGAGACTCACCCCCTTTAATACGTCATCTCTGTATTCACTGAATTTCATGAAAAGAGTGACCTTCCAACTGGTGTTGCAGTTCAAAGCGTTAACCTGACAGACCGGAAATACAAAACACACATCTTTATTTCCATTACAGTTCTATTTATGTAACTGGTTTGACAGATTAATTCAAAAGAACCCATTAAACAATTTTAAACACTTTTCAAATTATATTTTTTACATTTTACATTTTTACAGTAAGACACTTTAATATTGCAAATTAGTTGCAATTAGTCTATCCTAGGTTTTGCTCATTTGCCAATAAGAACTTTTCACTAATTTAAAACAATAATCTTTAATATGCTCCCTTTAATTACATTTAATGTTCTTTCTTTAAACACAAAACCATTTTTTGTACATTTCTTTGGATATAGCATAGCATTTTCACTCTTCATGAATGTATAAATCACTTGCTTAAGATTTATAACATTATATTAATTTGCATTATTTCTCTAAGCCTGGAATCCCAAATTTCCCTTTCATTTCCTGGTTTTCCACCATGAGGCAACAAGGTAATTAATACAACGCATCAGAAGCTGTGACTCAACATGTGATCTCATTAACAGTGCTGCTGACAACACAGCCAGTGCCTGACCTCTTTGCAGCCACGGTTATCCAGGAGTTCGATGTTGCTGGCGTGGAGAGGCTGGCCTGCGTTTACAGGCATTAGAACCACTTTATCTCCAACCACCACCTACACGCATACACACATATAACATAGCATTCAACCACACAGGTATATCTTCTTCCTCCATTTCAACAATACATTTCAACATCTTGTGACATGCATAGTATGGAAACTTGTGTTTTTTTAATACACATTTATACTTGACCCCATGAAATCCACAAGCATGTCTTTTTTTATGCTAGCATATAAAGTAAAGGAGTCAACGGTGTTAAAAGTGAATAAAGCATAGTGCACTTGATCACAAATTCAAATCAAACCAATCATTTAATTCCATTCATTTTGTAACAACTCATTTAATAATCATTTGTATGTCAAGAAAGTTGTTTGTATGTAAAGGATTTACGTAAATGTAACGGACAGACATTTTTATGACGTGTATGCAAATGTAAACAAATGCACAAAACGCAAAACCAAACTTAAAAACTAGTGTTAAGCGTATGATGGGAAGGATCAAAAATTTTTACTGTTAGTGAAAAAAAGTTTAATTTATATAAATACTTTATTACATTCTTCACATACTGTACTAATGTTATGAACAAAATAAAGGAAACAGGATTTTAAGAAAGAAAATATAATAGCATATATATTCGCCACATGAGAAAGAAAAGTGCCCTGTTCAAGCCATTTCATGGGGTCATTAAATAGCAGATACTAAAGAAAAAAGGAGAGAGAAGTTGTTTATACACGGGGATATAATATCCATTGCATGCTTAAAGTTCTAGTGGAAACTTCTGGGTGAAGTGATTATTCTCTTTCTTTGTACATAATATAACATCACACACAACCTCACTCAAAACTCAAGTCACTGAGGACAGCAGTGAATCTGAACCTTTTTGGATGCCATTTATTAATTGTATTCTGATTTGGAAACTATTTGCATACTAGTACTGATTTTATTTGGATAGATTTTAATAGTTCAAGCTTAAATGAAAAAAATGATAATAAACAAATCAAGAATGTAACAGGCAGTAAGGGGTGCATGTCACATGCATGTTAGCATGCTGCATACTTCTGTGTAAATACACACACACTGCATGCGCCAAATATATCATATACCTTCACGATTCAGTTGCTGAGATGAAAACAAGAGGAGAGACCAGATGAGTTAATGCAACAAAATGTTAATATAATGATGAGTTGATTAGCTTTTTAAAATGGGCAAATGACCCATTACGGATGATGCAGTCATTTATTCACTGCATGTTTAAAAAATAAACCATGATAAAAGTCAGAACCTAAAGTGTGTTTGTGTCTGTTGTGTTAGTGGAGTGAAACCTACATTGTCTCCTTCACTGCGTAGCTTCCAAAAAGGCTGGATATAGAACCAGGAGCCCTCGTTTCCTGAAGGGTCCAGAGACACACGCATTGCGTTCTTCTCCAGCAGGGCAGGAAGACGCTTATTCACTGTCAGGTACTTATTACTCTTAATATGGAGAAGCTGGAAACATAAGACCAGTTTATTGCATTAAAAAATGTAACACACATTATCATTCAAAAACTTGGGCTATATATGTATATATTTATTTATTTATTTATTTATATTATTTATGTATTTATTTTTATCAAACATGAGAGTAAATGACAGTTATATTATTTTATTAATATAAAGTTTATATTATTTCATATTAATGCTGTTCTTCTGACATTTCTATTCATCAAATAATCCTGAAAAAGTAATATTGTTTCTACAAAAATATTAGTATTACACATTTCTTTAGAACCGAATCAGCATCGTAGAATGATTATAAGTGAAATTCAATTGAATTCAAGTTTATTTGTATAGTGCTTTTCGCTTTACAAATTGTTGCAAAGCTGCTTTACAGAAAATATTAAGTTATATGCTTTACAGATCATTTTTATTTATATTTAGGAGTAAGTTATTAATGGTGTCTACGTTATATGGACAACTCATAATCAAAAACTGAAAATTCTGGCTCTGTGATACTATAATCTGATACTAAACTGAAACTTTCAGTTTATTATCAGATGCCTAGTCTTGCGTAGCCAGACCTTCAGACTGACGGCAGGAGGTCTAGGAGATTTGTCTGCTTTGCATGGCCAAGGCCCGCCATTTGACTGACAGGTAAAGCAACCAATCACGCTTCATTTTGTGCTCTTTTACGCATTTAAAAAAAATTGTATGCCACAAAATTAAAATCATTAAAATCCAGAGTTCAGGTGATACTAAAAAGCGCTTGTCGTCACAGATATAAAGACTACAGCTTTCTTCTTCAATGGCTTCATGGCAGTTTTGTTTTCAGGTAGAACATTAAAGAACATGACACACACATATCTCCTGGAAATCCTGTATAATTTAACCTATCCAACAATGACTTTGAAACTCCTGAAGTTTTTCCAGATAAGTGTGCCATATGCATCAGTTTAGCCAACGGTCTGTGAGTGTGACGTCTGAGGCTATCACACACACACACACACACAAATTTCAATCAGTAGCCTTGAGGGCAGCTTTAAAAACTCAAACGAATAGGCCTGTTTGGTCAAATATGTTTGGCAAAATGTCTGCAACCATGCTTTTGTGTAAGCTCATAGAAACACTGGCATTTCTCAGGCATTTCTATCTATTGGTTCTGGAGCCGTATATCACCCAGGCTGTCAAACGCCTCTTTGGCCCTTGAGCAGGCGACTGGCAGCCTTGGCAACAGTGTGAAAACAAACAGAACGTTCTCGATGTCCAACCAAAAGTGTAAAAAACAAACATTTGTTGATAAGAACACGGAAGCTCGACTATACCTGTATAACCCGACTATATTTGACAACCTCTCCCAACAATTTCTTGTTCTCAGTGTCATTCTGTTTCTGCTCCAGTTCCGCTGCATGCTGCAAAAGGTAGCAGAAAAGACAGAACACTATAATTAGCAATCCCAAAACGCCTAGTAGTAGAATTCCGTTGCATATTCAATGATGTTAAAAATCGCATATCTACTGTCAGCATGCAGCAATTTAAGGGCACCTGTAATTTCTTGAAGAGGTCTGCTTGTGTGTTGTTCCCATGTTTCCCCTGTTTGGCCTTCCAGAATTGTCTCTGTGCAGAGTACCTATTCATAGGACACACCTTGAAGAGACAATCTAGACAACAAAAAGATAAACAATTCTATTAGCCGCTTTGATACATACTTACATATGTATATAAAGTATAATAAACATTATTTCTATATAATATTACTTGTATAACATAATATTTCTAATTATATTATATATTAACAATACATATATTTATAAAACTATATATAATAATATAAATATAAGGCATCGTAAGTTGGTTCTGGTGTCACTACTGATATAAGTGACTTTATCAGTCTGTCTTTGAGCCAAATAAAAGCACAGCACTGACAAACACAAGTCTGTCATTTTTACTAGCAAACCAAATAGATCCAGGATTTTTTCTTGATAGGAATGTACTGTGCACAAACAAGCTAGTTTGAAGACAAACTCAAATACACTTCCTCAACTAAGTAAATCCAACAGAGCTTATTTGCTAACCGAGCAATGGACATATATTATAGAGCAAATAGTGCGTTTAGAAAGACCTTCAGGAAACCACTTAGATGCGTCTACACCAGTGCAAAGGTCTGACTGAAAAAGATTTAAGAACATTTAAACAGAATCTCTAACTTGGAGTTCTGTTCATAATTACTGACATCCAAATTACTGCATAAATGTGTGGTCACATTTACTATTGCTCAGCACATTTTTTGCAGGCTACCTAGTCAATGGATTCCAATGTGATGGGAATTTCACATTAAGTCAAGTCAAGTCACTTTTATTTATATAGCGCTTTTAACAATACAGATTGTAGCAAAGCACTGAACATTA
>JAUCMT010000039.1:20323552-20352835 GCA_032357475.1 Enteromius thamalakanensis | reverse complement strand
AAGTTTAATTCTCGTCATTATACATTACCATTACTCTGTTGTTCTATTTGATAATGTTCAGTGCTTTGCTACAATCTCTATTGTTAAAAGCCCTATATAAATAAAAGTGACTTGACTTGACTTGACTTAACAAGAGGAATCACGTCAACTGTAGCCAAATTCCATGTCTACATCTACAGTATATGTGGTGGCTTTAGATACGAAGGTTTGTGGCTTACCCTCCTTGTGAAAGGTGTCAATGATTGTCTTCTGGACAACTGTCAGATCAGCAGTCTTCCCCATGATTGTGTAGCCCAGTGAACCAACTGAGAGACCATTTTGAAGGCACAGGACACCTTTAAAAAGTGTTTTGAGTTGAGTTGATTTGATTGGTATGTCACCATTTTCTTAGTTTTGTTGAGATGGTGAACTGGTAGTTTTTGTTAAATGCGAGACTAAATAATCACAATTAAAAGAACCAAAGACTTATACTACTTCAGTCTGTGTGGAATGAATATATCTAATACACAAGTTTCATTTAAGTTAAATTACTGAAATAAATGAACTTTTCCATGACATTCTAATTTATTAAGATGCACCTGTAGTTAAATTTACTCTTGCAGGAAAATTTCTAAGGGGGAACAAACATATTACTTCTGCAGAATTAAGTTTTCTTAAAAATTAAGAGAAAAAAAGTCTTGCATGAGGGTTTAGGGGTAGGGTTAGGGGACAGAAAAATAAGTTTATAAAAAACATTAATGTTCGTCTATGGAATGTCCCCATAAGACCAGTGTGTGTGTGTGTGTAAGAGAGAGACAAGGAGAGAGGGATATTCAATGATATTTCCTTAAATTATATTTTTAATGATTTTATAACGTGGAACATATTTTGATGCATTTCCACCACCTTTCATAGCCTGAATGTCAAGATTCAACATCCCCAAAACAGTAGCAAAGCCATTTTAACAACACAGAGCACATCTCAGTCAATGTATAAACAGAATATCTGAAAATTTAGTCAAGATAATTAATCAAGCAAAAGAGTCACTGAAGATCAGTACTGTACCTCAGCACTGAGCAAAAATAAGCATTTCCCCCCCCAAAAAAACAAAAACAAAAAAGTTATGCAGTTAAACAGGCCTCATTTATTTCAGTGTTTGACTCTGGCTTTCCACAAAGGGTACAAGAACTTTTTTCACAGCGGTAGAGTGGAACGCGACTAGCAATCAACTTAAGTTTCTCTTTTAGCTCATTTTGTCTGCTTTGATCCTGACTCCAGATGTTTTTGAAAGCAAAAGCTTTAATTCCCTTGTACGATTTTAATTTATCAAGCCCTCTTTTAATGTTGTACTTGCCACTGAGACAGGTGTTCATACAGGGAGAGTTTAATGTGTAGAAAACCACACAACCATCCTTTCTCTTATTCAGCAATCTTGTCAAGGGTGAATTATTTGGAGGGTTCATCAGTAGATACTCTGAATGAGAAGTATTTGGTTTCTTCTGTACTCCTGCAGCAATGAGCTCTTTGCCTTCATAAACTGGGTTTTCCTCAGCACTTATAACATTTCTCACGTTTTCTTTTTTGTCTTCTGTCAGGAAACCGGATCCCGATGGCAGGAAACCTTTCTCACACTGATTCTTTGGGACATTGATGGCTACTGCATACTGGCCTATTTCATAACTGGACAAAAAAAAAAGAAAAAGAAACATGCATGCTGGAAAAATGTGAATGAGTGCAAATATATGTATTATTTCTTCTATGTATGATTACATGTAGAAGTAAAAATGTAACCAGAAAGATCATTCCACGAACAAATGTATAATCCAACCTTTACTTCAGTAAAACGAAATTCTTACTTCTGATGAAAAAATCTTGTAATTTTGGCCAGAGTATCAATGTCCGCATGCTCACTCTCAACACTTCGAGGACAAAGATGAAGCAGAGAGACCAGGAAAAGGGCTCTTGACAGCACAATAAAAACCTAAAGTGATCAAAAAGGCAAAATCATCAACAGTCGCCTGTGTAGAATACTAACGTTTTATGATCAGGTAAAACTATTGTTCACAAAAGGACATTGACAAATCTGATAATAAAATTTAGTATTGTTGCTTACCATGATGTCCGTGGTGAATTATCTAGCAGAATCTTAATTGAGCTTCAAAAATGATGTGAAGACTGAGAGCAATGATGATGAGAAGAAAATGAATTTATTCAGGTTCTAGAGCAGCCCTTTTAAAACCCCAAATGAGATTAAATAGGAACTGTTTTTAAACTGCCATTAATGGTGTTAAAAGGGAGGTTTCAAAAAAAGATGACTCTATTAACACTCATCTAGTGAGAAGCTGACTACAGCAACTCTTCACACTCTTGTAAAATGTAAAATTAACTTTGCCAGTTAGAGTTTGAGTAATTTCTGTCTACTCATTTGAAGTTTATTCTGCAGTACTCCGGTAAATTGTGATCTGTAATTTATGCCATGCTATCAATGTGTATGACTTTCTTGCACTTTGCTGGATTACATATTTGATTCAAGAAATATCATCCAAACGTAAATTACATTCTATATTTCCGTAAGATACATTTTCTCTTTCTTTTCTTCAACACAGAATAACTTAAATATCAACATTTAAATATCTTTAAATATTTATGATTCATCAAGTTCAAAAAGGCTTTCTTGACCTCATAAGACATTCTAAACTTCACACCAGCAATTTTAGCTCATGAGTCAGAGACACTTGCAGTATGCTACCCTCTCAGAAATAAAGGTACAAAAGCTGGGGCAGTCTCTTCACAAAAGGAACACTTTTGTACCTATAAGACTCAAATATGTACACTTTAAGTACTAATATACTTTTGAGGTACCGAAATGGACCCTTTAGGTATAAACATGTACCTTTTGAAAAGGTACCACCCAAGTGACAGCTTGTGTACCTTTATTTCTGAGAGTATACCATCAAACCAAGTTCATGCAGAAACAAACACTGGACACTGGTGGCATTTCACACCAGACACAAACTGTGAAAACTTCCTGTACCATCATGTGTCATTTTGACATACATGGTAGTGTGATATCTGGATAGCAGTCAGAGTCAAGTAGTAGAAATACAGAGATGACGATGGAGAATGGTTGTCATTTATCTCAACAATATTTTGTTATGTGAAAACACTGTTCTTATTATATTTCTTAATGTTATACATAAATATGTGTCAAACTTCATATAAGCAATTTAAACTTATGAGTTCTAGGTTTATTCTGTCTATGGATGTACACATTCTTATGTCTTCGGGTAGAGTGTTCCAATAAATAATAGCTTTCACTGTGAAAGATGACAACCCACAGGCAGAGTAACGAAAAGGAACAACACAGGCACTAGTAGATGAGCAAAAATGCACAAAATCACAAAGTATAGAAGGGGCAAAATAAATGCCATATTCCGTAGAAATATTTGAAAAGAGTCTAATATTATCAAAGCTAAAGAAGTTATTTTTCTAAAACCCTACAATGGTAATACTGGTTAGATTTTTTATTTTTTAATCAAAGTCAGTTATAAAAGTTATTTTAAAAAATATATATTTTATAGTCATCTTGTAGTTTTATGGCATCTTGTGGTTCACCAGTTTCTCGACATGTTTTCTAAAACTAAGAGTTGGATCCATCGTAAAGCCAAAATAATTAAACTCTGTCTATTTTTTCATCATTTATAAAAATGTCTGGATTGGGAGAGCACACATTCATTGAGCGAGCATCAAGAACATCCCTTTTTGTTTTACTGCTGTTTAGGGTATGACATGATTGCTGTGTAATCCTTTCCATAGCAACATTTTGTTTTTCAGCCAGCTTTTCTCGCATGTGTAAAAATAACCATATTATCAGAATACATTTGAGAATGCACTGCTGTGGGTCATTAAGATCATTAATGCACAAAAAATAAATAATAAAGGGCCTAATATCGATCCTTGGGGTACGCCCCCATCTTTTTTTTAGATTTAACCCTGTTTGTTTTTACACGTTGCTGTCTATTTTATTGTCTTATTTATATTATTTTGTATGTTTGTGATCCATGCTAAAGTCCTAGTTGAAAACTGAAACTTCATTGACTGAAACGGAAAGATCATTTAGAAAGAAGAACATTGTGGTTAATCGTGTGAATTTTGGCCATCTTTAATGCAGAGTCCCTGTTCTTCCATAAGTTGCTGCTGAACCAGGGTACATTATTTTTCTGTTGAATTTTTTTTCTCTTAACTTTAACAGTGAATTCATCCCTTACAGAGTTAATCCTATTGATAAGTGTGTTACAACTGTACATCCTGAGAATATCATATTTCATGAGCAGTAACAAATACACAACTCATGGTTACATTTACCAACACTGCTATCTATTGTCATCTTTATGTCATAAACAAAATAAAGTCACATGGTAACACACACGATTTTATTATTTTGGCTTCATAATGTAATGATTTCTCCACAGTCACAAGATGTTTGACCACTTACAAATAAAAACTATTAGCTGATACAATTTTACATGTGGAAATGGTTTAATTAAGACCTAGATGATAATGAGACCAATGACAGAACTCAAATATACTGTCGGGTTCTGCTTTCCTTTAATTTTGAAAATAGATTTTACTGTATTAATCATCCTAATTCATCACTATCCCTATTAACGTCTAATAACTAACAATAACTAAGTAAATGAACGATATTACTAGCTAACTACTACTTATGAATAAAGGAACAAACAAACAAATGAATAAATAAACGTGAATAGCAACTTAATAGCTATCACGTGGTCACAGAAAGGAAAGCTAAGATGCTTGACATTTGCTCAGAGTTTCCATGAGGTTACAGCTCGTGAGACTACGACATCTAAACTGTTACATGTCATTTACTTCTTACCTATCTCTTTAAACGAACATGAGGTCATTATCACGCAGTACTGCTCGCTGAACACCGCACACTCGCAAATATATCAACACAATACAGCTACGCTCCACCTCCACTGACCTTAGGCGACAAGGCAGCAGACCTCCCTCACACAATACCTGCTGAGCCGCGCTGCCAGAGCATGCTTATTCACTTTAACCGGAGCTGGATTCTGTTGTTACGTGTAAAATTTTGCGGATGGACATCCTGTGTGAAACTATAGCAGAGACATCGTACGTTTGGTTCAACTGTTTTCCCTCCAACAGCCCGATTCTCAGATCACCCGGCGGTAAGTGGTATAGAATCGAGACTACATTCATAAATAACTGCTTGTCTGAAGACATCTGCGACTTAAACGTTTGCGGTCGCGTGATTTTGCTTAATAGAAACAAAGACGTACGCTTAGGTTTTTTATAGCATGTTTTATTACAACAGTGACTGTGGTTAAATAAAGTGGATTTTTAAGAAAAGATCTTAACCGTAAGCCTACACTAGTTGCCCATGTCTGTTAGAGCAGGATCAGGTGCCTTTGTTTCCCACGCTGCACTGTCACAGTGATGGTGCGAGTCAAAGCTTCTTTATAATGCACAACAATAAAGCATGAGGTAATCAAATACAGGCTAATGTTGAAAATGTACAGAAGTTGGGTCATCCCTTATAAAAGGTGTCCTTTTTGCTTTGTATTTCCCATGAAAACAATGACAATTTTTTTTTGGCTATGTTATTAAAGGCACTTTATTGTTGACTTTCTTTATAAAGGATGTGTTTTGCTTATATATGCACTCTTGGTCTTATCTGACCTTAAAATGTTTAAAAAAAAACTATTTTTAATGTAGCTAATGGCACATCAATTTAGTAATATTAAGGCATTATTTTCTGATATAATGTATATAGTTACAAACTACGGCATATAAACACACATAAGTATATACAATGTGGACTCAAAAATACCACTTAAAAAAAAATCCTTGTGAATTGTTGCATAACGTTTATAGGGGCTTTCAATGTCTGGGTACTTAACGTCATAAGTATTGGTGAATGCAGATTAACCCATTTAATCCCATTTGTGAACAAAATTTATGTTGAGTTGAGTTCGAAGGGCCTTAAAAAAGTTGTTGTTATCAACTTCTGATGAAAGTGCAGGTTTTCTGGGATTTATTTAATAACTGTATTCCCTTTTTCGCTAACTTTCTTTAGACACAAAGGGTTAAATGGGCATACTACTGTACATGGCTAGTTCTTCAAGAGCTGAAATAAACATAGTGGGTGGCTTTTCTAATCCTTTCTTGCTTTTCAGAAGCTCCAGAAACATGGATTTTGGGATTGGACACATTTTTGTAGGAATGACTCCAGCCAAACTTGCATCTGATTCTTAATCAGCCTTCTCTTGTGGGATTTATAATGCCTGATTACTCAAGATGACGGAGTTGAATTATGCTTTCATTAGTGAAAACGGGAAGGAAGTGGATAAAACTTTGGACTGGAGTTACATTGACTGGCATGAAAAGAAAACCGTCAGAGGGACAGATGCACAGACCCAAACTCAATGCATAGAAAGTGAGGACAAAGACACACAAACTGCTAGTCCTTTCATAATGAGAATAGATTTAGGAAGGACGTCCTCCAGACTGAGGTATGGTTCCCTTACAGAGTCTGGTGGCATGCCTCCACACTTATTTCAGTTTGACAGACAAGCCCCGGCTCGAATCTCTACATCCCCAACTCTGAGGAGGATGAGGAGCACGAGAATCTCCTACAGAGATCCTAGCAAGTCGGACAGTCCTTTAGGAGAGGAGTCTGCCACTCCCACGAGTCCCCTTTCTCCATTATTCTGGGAGAAATCTCCACTGGCTGCTCAGTCGGATGGAGAGAATGGGAACTTTGAATCTCCAGTGATTCATGGGACAATTAGATCACACAGATCAAAGACCCTTGACAATGGCGTCATTTGCAAAAGCAAAGAGTCTCGTGATTCAAAAGAGCCAGTTTCTGATGATAATGACAGCACAACTGATGACAATGACCAGGTATACAATGAGTTCAAGATGTCTTTAAGAATATATATATATATATTATGTGGTTTTCAAAAAGGAAATGTACAGGTAGATAACGATTTAAAAGCAAATGCAAACTTAAGCATTAATTATATTTATATTTTGTTATTTTTTATAAACAGTTTAGTTTTCATTTTAATATTTTGTGTGCATTTTTTTAAATAATATCATTATAATTTTGACTTAGTTTTTATTTATTTTCATTTTGTAGTTTTAGGGCTTCAGCTTTCTCAGTTCATTCATATAATTATATTTTAATTTATTTTATCTGAGATTTATTTCAAAGAACAAACATGTTTTTAAGTTTTATTTATTTATTTATTTATTTTTATTAAGCTTTATATTATCAATTTTTAAGCTGATTATGATCAGTTTCCTTTGTTATGATCTGTGATATAATCTTTTTTTTTTTTTAAATGGGAGAATCTTTCCGCACTTGGCAAAGAAAGGCTGTCTCATTCTTCTTCCCACTCTCCAAGTAGTAGTTCACAAAAGCTTTTGACGACAATTGATTCAGTCGCTTCATGCACTGACAGCTTCGAGCAAATCCTCTGATGAGACTCCTTTCACCCCAGTCAGCAATCACCAAATAATGGAAGGGTCAGTGAAGGATCAAAAGTATAAAAGAGAAGCTCCATTCACTCCTTTGAAGCACTGATCCAAGCCTTGACACAATGGAGTGAGATATCAGTAGAAGTGGTCTTAACTCACACATTGTGTGATGATATCCTCTGAAATTGATATTTTACAACTGATGATCAGTGTTTTTTTTCTCATCAAGTACTTTGCTCACATTTTGCTGTGTTGTCTTTTGATTACAGGTCAAGGATCCCTGTCATAAAAGGTATGTGATCTGTCTCTATCTAATGTTTTGCATAAACTGTCCCCACCCGAGTCATATTTGCATGTGAACCGTAATTCTGCCTTCAATGTCCTAGTCATTTTGTTCTGTGTCAAACCAGCATTTCCTTGTTCACTTAAACTATTTGTCCCACACTTGTTGCTCAACATCTCTAATTTTAGTGCTGTTTATTAATCCAGGAATTTGTTTGTGTGGAAATACACTGTTTGTGGTAATGAGGCCAAAACAAGTTTTTCAGTAGAGCGCCACCATGCTGACGCAGGGGGAGCTGGGGTAGAGGGAGGTTCATTGTTCATTGTATTCCTGCTTTGTTAGCTGGGCATGAACTTTTAAGAGAGAGCTATTAGAGTCCCATCGTTCAACCCAGACAAACTCTCATTAGTGCTGCTTTCCCCCCATCGGGCCCACTGTTCTTGGACCATGGTCGTCTTTTCAGCGGTGGATAATTAGGCAGCTATTGTGGCCTTAATTACAGTATGGCACCGTCTGATTGCAGTGCTCATCCCTGGATGGCGATTGGATGGGACAGATATTCATTATTCCGTGTAGGTGCGAGGACAAAGCTCCCTTCTTTGTGGCTGTGCCGGGGTTGGGATAGTCAGCATAGAGGGCTGCTTCATTCTAGGAGTGCATTGTGGATGTGCCTCTAGATAACAAGCCATTAGCAGTGACCTGTTTTTAATGTTGGTAAAAAGGAGATGCGCTGAGTGAATTTTACTTGTAGGGTTTCAAAGCCTAATGCACTGGCATCTCCGTTTCTGTTTGAACTTGCAAAAGAGAAGTTCAAAGTGTAAATAGGAACACATGGAGCTTTTTATTAGTCTCTGTATCTCTGAAAAAGTCCAAAAGGATGCAAATGTTAATAAGGAAGTATTTAATGGGTTCATTGTGCCAGGTGCCGTGGAAATGGGTGTTCACTTTATAATGCTGAAGAATATATATCTCAGAGCAACTGTATGTGACTCAAGGGTTTATTGGTATATTATCCCATGTTTACTGTGATGAACAGAGAAAGGCTGATAATCGTATCTGGAGTTGTTATTATATTTAGTTCTTCAGTTTTTGAACTTCTGTTATGTTGGCTTGACAAACTCCAGCAGTGTACACTAATGTTGTCATAGACTTTCAGCCCCATCCATCCATCCATCCATGCATCCATCCAATCAAACAAAATGTTAATAATCTATACTTGATTTTTAATAATCAACTGAATTATGTACAAAATATAATTCAGATTTATTTAAAAATGCATTAAATAATTAAGACAACAGGTTAAATACAAATGAATGAATATGATGTATAGCACACATTTATTAAAATCCTCATCTTGAGAGTTATTAGTCTAGTTAAATAATGAGCTATGGACATTAAACGGGTGTTCTGAGGTAAATGTAACATTATGTTACATGACGTTCTTTGCAAACTGTTTTATTGACATCTTACATCATGAGAGGTGATGCATTTCAGTATGTTGTAAAATATTTTTCAATGAATATTCTCATGTTTGTTCATGCTTTTTTGTGCTATAAGTAGTAGTAAAGAGGAAGATTGATCTGCTTTTCTAGGCTTTTTATTTTTCAAATAAGGATTTGTCAAGCCAACAGTCAACTTTGTCTTGATCTACTTTAGCTTCTAGTAGTAACAGAATTGCATTTATTACATAGATGGAAGGTACAATTAACTTTTACTTTCAAGCTCTTAATGCTCTCCCATATTTGCGTTGAAGAAATGTTTATTGATACATGGTGATCACAAAGTGGCACAGCATAGAGGCTCTGTACAGCTGGATGGGCACAAAGCGGAGAGTAACTCAAACAAAAACCAGCCTGTCCAGTTGTCTCTGAAAACAGTCATAGCTCTGCCTAAAAGCCCTTAGGATTTTATGTCAAAATGTAACAGAGGAACTGAAGCACGGCAGAACAGAATGCAAAATCACTATACGGAACTTTAATTTTTGTTCAATCTGATGTATTCATGATAAGCTCTTAATGATAGGAACTGCACAAGAGCACAAGACCAAAACGCAACTTTTTGTATATTGTTTCCCATCCATGAGTGAGTTCATGATTATAATCTTAACTTTTACATTGCATTTAAACCATTGAGTTCATTATACAATTCTTTTTGTTATAGATTTAGCTTTCCTGTGTATTTAACCCTGGATAATACACAAAAGCACTAGGGAAAAAACCAAACAAACATTGGATTTGATTAACAATCACTTGCTCCTAATCACGCTCCTATGGCCGCCGGCAAAAAATCTGGATGCTTTTCCACCCCTGCTGCTCTTTGTTCTTAACCAGTGGATATAATAAAGTTCCAGTCTTTCAATATATCCAACTGTTCAGGTATCAGTTGACAGGCCTGTAGAACTACTACACAATGGTGTGCGTGTACAGCTGATACATGGTATGGTTTTGTTTATCATCTTTGCAAATGCTGTTCCTGCCACCTAATACTAGCAAGGCATGTTAGCAATGTGAACGTGGAATTCTTTGATTTCCTGCTAAAGCAAATCTGCCTTGAATTTTCAGGTTTAGTATGGCTTGGCTCTGCATAAAGAGATTACCACAGCGCATTGGCCAGGGTTTATCAAACCTTCTCTGATTAATTTAGTGGAATAATTGTTTTCCTTGGTCTGAAGAGCTATTGTGGACTGGAGTAAAGGTAGAAATAATTTGGCAGAATTGCAGTTCACATGCAGATCTGCCCTCTGAACTCATCCGGCGTTCATATGGCCAACTTGTAGAAAGTGTAGTTATACAAATACGACGCAAATAAATCTTAAATACGATGCTCTGTGGTTAACCAGCAATGTTGTAGTGAGCATCCATCATGCATAACTTTGAAAGGCTGGCTGCCTAAGGGCCCTGAATGTTCTCCGAACTCACCTGCTCTCTTCTGGTTTGATTTTTCCCAGGCTGCAGGAGAGGAGGCGGAGTTCTGTGGTTGTGAGTCTTCCTGGATTGGATGTTTCCCCTGGAGATTTGTTCGTGTCCAATGGCGTTGCTGATATTTTAAATAAATCTGCCTATTCAGGTTAGTCATGCCTCAATGTCATGACTCTAGGTTTAATATGATTTGCTAACACGTGCTACTGTGTACCTGTAGAAATAAATAATAGAATAAAAGTGTATAAATATGTTGTATGGGCTATCTCCAATTTACAGTACTTAAAATGCATGACTTCAGGTTTCATTGCACTTTTTTTTTACAGACACTAAGAAATCAAAGTGGCCTTTCTCGAGGCGTAACACAGTACGTATTTGCATATTTTAACGCTTTAATACCATCATGCAGATATCTGTTCCGTGACGTTTTGATCTTGTGCCAGTTGTGTGGTTGTTGCCATCTGCAGATACTCATAATTTTGTTTTATGCTTGGGCTGATATCTAGCACATAGTGTTCACTGACCCACTTTGAGCTAAATCAGATTTGAATGCACGCACACCCCCCTCCCCCAATCAATTCCATTAACAGTAAACAACAACAAAAACGGGCACGTCTAACAGAGTTCGAACATGTCCTGCTATGCAATCTGCACCACAGTTTGTGCTCAAACACAAAGAGACCTGTTGAGGGCAGGGCGCTGTGATGTTGAATAAATGTGAGTGGTGTTTTTCAGCAGACAAAAGGGAAGACTCGCAGCGTAGCTGACATTGACAAGTGTCTAGCTGCCATTCAGATCCAGGAATGGCGAGACACAGACCTCCAGACATATAAGGTATGCGTTCAAAGCAGCTGCCGTAAAACAGAGTTAAATTTTTTTTTGCTTGTCTGTAGCCACACCCCAGGTTACTTGGTTAAAAAACAAACAAATGGATATTACCACACTTCCCCAGTTTCCAATAATCTGAAATCTATGAGAAATCTATATATCTTTCCTGAAGGAGTCCGTTTTCTATCGCTTTTTTTAGGATATGTCTTTGGAGGACTTTTTGAGTGGTCACTCTGAACTGGGAGCAGCGGAGAATCCAAAAGCCTACCGGAAACAGGAAGCCATTTGGGAGCTCTTCACCAGTGAATGTGTCTACTTCCTTGATCAGCTCATGGTTTTAAAAGAGGTGTGAACACAATGCCTTTAGAATTATGGAATCCCATGTCCTCTGTGTGAAAGACACAGTGTCAAAAATAGAGCTTTAGCTACTTTAGCGACTAACAGACCATCTGATCACTTTGTAAGCGTGGAACTCGCATGTGTTTGCATTTGTTTTGCATGTAGGTGTTTTTGACCACGCTAACAGACCTTCAGATGAGAGAGTGTCTTCAGGACATTGACTCCTGGAGGCTCTTTGCAAATCTCAATGAGCTCTGTCTGGTAAGATTTCAGTGAATTAGGTGGAAATATGTAACTGGTAATTAACGACTTGTTGCATGAAGTTTTTTGTCTTTGTTCCAATTTATAACATCAATTGTTATGATGTCTCAATTACGGCAGGTTAGCTTTGGCTTCCTGACTAGCCTCTTGCGTGTCATTAAGGAGATGTGGACAAATCCTGACAGCTGTAGTACTCAATCGCTTCTTGAACTCCTAAAAAAGGTACGACACCATAAGTTGGTGTTTTTTATATATAGCGTATGTATAGGTTTAAATGTTTTTGACAGAGGTCACTTATGCTAAACAAAAATTTCTGCATCCATTACTTCACACGATCCTTCAGAAATCATTCTATTATTCCGATCCTATGCTTTTATTAATATTATTTTGAAACTCATATGCACATAGAAATGGAAAGTCATGGTCAGTGACCTTTAAACAATGTATAACTGCCCAAATGTAGACTATTATATTAAGCAGTTAGCAAATGATTGTTCTAGAAAACAAAAAATAAAAAAAAAACTGAACACCATTAAACATTTGTTCCTTATTTGCTGAAAGATAACAATGTTTTCTCTAATCTCTATTGTTCTCTACTGATTACTCTCGTATATTGAATGTTTGCTTTGCAGGCGTTTGATGACAGCATTTGCCATTGTCTACAGAAATACTGCCTGAATTACAGTACAGCCATTCTTTATCTGGACAGCCTGAAGCTCAGGGAGGACTTTGGCTCTTTCGTGAAGGTAACCGTGGCAAGCGTGATTTGACACGGTAAATCAGGGCTTGGTCTCAATAATGACAAGATCTAGGGAACAGGGCAAGCATTACCATGCCACTGTTGGGTGGTTGTCTGGACTGTTGATCTTCACGCAAAAGCACGGTGACCAGCTCGCTGGTGAAAGAGTGTTGACTCAGCTACTGTCTTACATCATCAGCTCTTACCGAGTATTGTTCCCTGTTGTTTTCTTAAGCTGTCTCCACATCACTTTTAGCATTTGCACTCAGTTGCGCACAAGGGATTTTGTCAGCGGACTTTTTATTCAAGACAAAAACAGTAGAGTCTCATTATACACTTAACATTTCAAATCTCCTCCCATGCTTTACTCTGTCTCTCTTCCAGTGGTGTGAACGAAACGAGCAGTGCCGCAGACTGCAGGTGAAGGATCTGCTAGTGGTTCCTCTGCAGAGGTTTACACGGTACCCTCTGCTGTTGAAGAACATGGGGAAAAAGAGTTGCTCAGAGGCCGAGGAGAACACTATACAGAGCATCGTGGATCTCGTTGACAGAGCCATCTGTAAGTTGGTGACATTATTGTGAAAGGCAAAAGTACAAGTGCACTGATATAACACTTCTAGTCAATATCTATAAGCAGATAATACATTTTCTGGTATTATAGCTAATGACTTTGGAAGGTTGTTTCCGCCACATGATAAAAAACATTCAAATTCAGGCTCTTTCTCAATCTCACTATTGCATAGATTAACTGGTACTTCTGAAAAAAAAACTTAATTATAAGATTTTCATTTTATTCCAATGGTGGAATATATTACAATAAAAGTTTTTTTTTTACATTTTGTGGCAGAAACAGTTTTCACAGATAACTAATAAATGTGCAATATTACAATTATACGCTGCTGTTTCAAAATACATTTTAAAAATAGCTCCGTAAAAATATATATATTTAAATGGTACAAGTGAATTTAGACATCAAAACATTACGTGAACGCTACCCAGAATTTTTTTTTTTTTTAAACATTTAATAGAAGGTAGACAAATTGTAAAAACAGGGTATATCTCCATCCAATATTCAGCACTATTTGTCCAGTTTGCTCCATAATAAAATTAATTTAAAATTATCATGTCAATTTAGATGTCAAAAATGTACAGTGTGAAAATATTTTTTTTTTTGAGAGAACATTTAACAGTGTTATGAAATGGTTCATGTTTTTAAAAAAACAACTTTTCGTGAGTATTGTATGATAGCAAATGTAGACTAATTGTAAAAATGAGATAAATAAACAATATACTGTATCTCCAATTGGCTCCATGCAAAAAAAATCTCTCTGTATTTTTACAATAGTTGAGAAAATTGGTTTTCACTTTCTACAGCTGTGACCGATAATCTTGTCAGAGGAGGACACTTTGATCTAGTTTGGGTAAAACACTCATGTCAAACCAGGTGACAGGTGACTTTTCCTGTTCTCTGACTGCCATCATAGGGAAGCTGTTCGTGAGGCGTGTGATCAAACGACATGCAGTGAAAGACAGAGCTATTTTGGCCTCAGAGATGTGAGCCAAAACAGCTGAAAGTACGGCATGTTTTAGTAAGCTACGAAAACGTGACATTTGAGTTTACATGTCTAAGCCCGGTTATCTTTTTATGAAGCATTACACAACATGTCATAAATCCATTATATGTTTATCAAGTACCCTATTTTGATAAGGAAGTGAGATTAACGTACTATGTTGTTTCATCCATTCCTATTAGTTATATAGAGTTTTATACAAAAGTTTAATTATATAATTTTAACAAGAATATAATAGAAAATGCTCCATGATGGTAATGACTGTGTATGTTGTGGTAGTGATGCGAGATTTTGCTGATGACACAAACAACAAAATACGGTCCTATTTGTAGTAATAGTAAAGGGCAAAATATTTTGATATTATTCTACAACAAACACCTCAACAGCTGATTCTTTGTGATGGTAATGACATTTTGTATTGTTTAAAGCAAGATAGCAAGCATTCGTTTAACCATTATCTAAAAAATAATATCTGCTTGAGGTGATTGTAATAATCACATTTGCTATCCTGTCTTGACTTGTTCACCTGCTCTGGGGCTAAGTAATGGCTAGACGGGTTTAAAATGATTAATAGGTTAATCTATACAAAGGCATTGTTTTTTTTTTATTCAAAACATTTCAGGATGGCAGCAGCTCACACTTTATGACACCAAAAAAAAGCATATGAAGAGTCGTCAGATGGGTGTGGGGTTCAAATAACACAAATGTGTCATTGTTGATGAATGAGTCTGTACTTGGAACGCAGTAGGAAGAATTAAGTTCAGTTGATTGTCTACAACCGAATAACCAAAAACAGGATCTGTGGTTTTGCAAAAGCAGTAATGTTCGTTTGGGGAGGTGTGGATGAACAAGCTAACCTTAGCCAACCGCCTTTGTGTAGGCTGATGAGACAATAGAGTTCCCACCCAAATCTCTCTTTCTCTTTTGCCTTGTGTCTCTGTATAGATGATCTTGAAGGAAAAGTGAAGTGGTTGGACAACTATCAGAAGGTGAAGCAGCTGAAGGAAGCTCTGGTGTGGCTTCCTGTTTGGGAGCAAGACAAGAGGGCACATGTTCCTGAGGTTCACGTCAAAATCTGTATCTTCAAACATGCTTTATGTTCATTTTAGTACGCCTATAGAGACTTCAAGGCTGTGTTTGATGCTTCACAGAATTTGAAGCACTTGCTGAAAGCTGTAACCCTTGAGAACCTGGTGTCTCATCGAAGTCTTCTGCACGATGGGAAGCTCCTTCTCATAGGTCAGATAAATAAATCTCTCATTGGTCCTTTTATGCTTTTAGGACGGTCGTGTTGTGTTTGCTTACGCTATTTTCTTTTGCACACAGAAAATGCGAAGATGCATGAGGTCTACCTGTTTCTATTTGATGAATTTCTTCTAATTACGAAGATCAAGCGAAGCAAAAAGGTGCATTTATTGATCAGAATTAAGTATGTTTATAAAGGTTGAAGGACAGTGACTCTCATTTGGTGTTGTCAATGTGAAAGGCTTAGCCTGTCTTTGTTGACACAAATCAAAGCATGGGCAGCACGTCAGAGCATGTGACGGTGAAAATAGATTTGTTGATTCTGTCTGGGAGTGATTATTGATTCGAGTCATTACTCCCTTTTACACGCTAAGGTTGAATAGAGATCAGTGGATTGTGTCAGATGATAGTACTGTACTGACTACTGTAAATGGAGATTAAAAATTACATGTATTTATAGGAATTAGTGCTGTCAAATGATTAGTCATGATTAATCGCATCCAAAATAAGTTTTGGTTTACATAATAATGTGGGTGTACTGTGAATGTTTATAATGTGTGTGTGTGTGTGTGTATAAAAACAAACATGCATGTATACAGTTTTTATATTTAATATATATACTGTGTATATACACAGTATATATTTTAAAATATATACTGTGTGTATTTATATATACATAATATACACAGTACACACATATTATGCAAATAACTTTTATTTTGAATGCGATTAATCATTTGACAGCTCAAATATGAATATATTTTATCTTATATAAGTTAAATTCACAGTAAGTTTGCCAAATTTTTTGTAGAAATTAGTATATATATATATATATATATATATATATATAGCTCTGGAAAAAAATATGAGACCACTGCAGAAAAATCAGTTTCTTTTGGGTTTTATTCTTAAAACTGTTGTAAAATATTAAGGATAGAAGCAACTTGACGCCCACTGAAAAAACTAGGATTGAGGCCTTTTTTTTTATTTAAAACCTTTCTTTTAACTGTTTTTGGCATGTTTAGCGTTTATTTTTACATTTCTAATTACTTTTGAAAGACTTCTAGCGTTTTTTACCATCCAACTGGTCACACTGCAAGAGTAAAGTGTTGATTACAGCAGTGCTTTTTATACTTTTCCCTTTAAATACAATTGGATTCAGGTGCTCACCAAAGAAGTACCTCAATAAACAGAATGAAGTATGTTTGTGTAGAAATTTAACAAAGACTGTCAAGAAATGCTTGTCATACTCGGAGAGATACTGATTTAGAAGTAAGTTGCAGAGGTCTCTTATTTTTTTCCAGAGCTGTATGTATATATATATATATATATATAGTATACACACACACACACACATATACATACTTATACAAATACATATACATACATACAAATCAGCATATTGGAATGATTTCTAAAGGATGACATGGCAATGGAAACTATAGTCATGGCTGCTGATTCAGCTTTCCCATCACAAAACAATTTACATTATAAAATATTTTATTATATAAAAAAAATAAATAAATAAATAAAAATGTATATATATATTTTAATATATAATAATTTTTTTCCATCAATATAAAAGGCTTCTTTTAAAACCACAACAAATCTTACTTTAATAAATCTAACTTTAAATGTTTATGTACAATTTTTTTTTATAAAATATAAACTTAAAAATAATAAACCATACATGTCATATAAGTTTGTGCTTCATCAAATGTATAAATATTATTTGATTTGAATTTAATATTACTTATTTATTACTTATTACTATTTAAATAACGTAGCATTCAGGTTTTGAGTGGAAGTGTCACTTCAAAATACAGTTCTTTCCTGTAACATAGATGGATACAAGTTCAATCTCACCCTAAATTTACACAATTTTTTAAAAACGTTCTTTTGCTTGGAAATGCAGCAAAATACAGAAGTAAACTAGACTTCCAGTGCTTTTTAATGGGTTTGTTTTAAACGGCTAATATCACAGGCTGGTGTTTTTATGTTGCAGAGGTCTGGCGTGGTGGAGCTGAACCCCCTGCGTTCGCCTGCAGGCCAAGAGCTTGATCTATTATTACAGGAGAGCTGTAGCTTCATTGTCCTGGACCAGCCCATCTCTCTGGACCGACTGCAGTTAAAGAACATAGACCAGCTCAACGCCACAGGTGCTAACAGCACATACACACACACATACTGTACACCATGATGCACTCTTTGGACTTAGATCATATTGCAGTTGTTATGTAATTATTTAGTAATCCAGGCATTTCCATTGAGGATGGACCAGCCCATGTGTGATCAGCACTAATAATGATGTAGATACAAACATTGATGGACTGATGTTTTGTCTCTGAACGTTTCAGCATCTGGTCTGCCCAATTCCTTCATAATAATGCACCAGAATCGTTACCAGCAGTGCATCGGAGTCTTCATCCTGCAAGCCCAGACTGAATCTGTGAAGGTGAATATTTGATCCTGCTAATGTGTTCTCAAAAGCTTTGAGGAATGGTAGTGTACTTGCATGGGGAAAAAAACAAAAATTAGTATTTATTAGTATTTATTACTCCTCTTCGCGCGGTGCCTAACAGTGCATAAATTCACTGTAAACCATGGCTTCTTGCTTTATTATCAGGCTGTATGTTGTGTATTTTTCAGAAAGCGTGGGTGACTGAGATTGAGGACGCCACCAATTCTCTGCTGAAGCAGGACTGTCAGCAGCCGCGGGTCAAGAACTCTTTTCTGGAGTCTTCACAGATCTAATTTATACAGACTTTCTAGAGAACCTCCCCAAGAGTGCCAATGAACCACAGCAGTGCGCAAAGTTCACCCAAAAATGAAAATTCTGTCATTATTTACTCTAACCTTCATGTTATTCCAAACATGACTGGCTTGTATGAAAGAATGTCTGTTCTTCTCCGTACAGTAAAGTAGGACTGAAGCTGTCAAGCTCTTAAACGGACAGAAATCACCACAAAAGTATTCTATACATGTCAAATTGTGCAAAAGGCATCCTTTTATGAACTAGAAAGAAAATCATAAGGGTTTGAAAGTTTTTTTGGAAATGAAAATGCATCAGTAGTGACAAAGAGCAGTTGGATGTTCCACAAAAGGAACCGCTTTTCAATTCCCTTTATTCGTTTTTGGAGAACAGAATGCAGCACGTTCCTAACGCAAATACATAATGATTAATTTGTGCATCACAGAGAGTGACATTGTGTGTTGTTGGGAAAGTAAGATGCTTAGCTACAGTAAACAACCAGCTGTATGTGTTGTAATGCAGTGTGCAAGTTAGCTAATTTCTAATTTGTGTAAATTAAAACTTTCTTTATGCATTATATTGTTGTGTTTTGTCATTTCATTTGAAAGTATAAACGGGATATCGGTACAAATAATATGTTTTTGTTCATTTGAAAGTAAGCTGCAATAAAATAAATAATAGATAAAAAATTGATGTGTTTGAAAAAATTAAAAAAGAATGACAAAAGCACACAACAAAATGATTAAACATCATGTGAAATGATATTAAAAATAAAAAAAATTAAATATTACATATATATATTACTTGCATACATTATATAAACAATATTAAATAACATTTCAGGACACTGAACGAAAATAGAAACAGCTAGTTTATTATTTACTTTTAAACATGATGAAAAATTAGAAAACATAATACCATTGAATTTTTTTTCCCCTCAACCAAAAAATCTTGGGTGAAGTAGTTCAGATGTTTTTCATTTGAGTCAGGACCTTCAGGAAAACAAACCGATAAATCTGAAAAGACGTGATATTTTATGTGATATTTTACACATTTGCAGCTTTTTACTGAATTTTTTTAAAAACTCATTTAGTATACTCTCATATTTTTTTCTTTTCTTTCCGATACTACCTTCACACTGCTTTGTCTCCATTCAAAAACGCACAAATGTGACAAAAACAAACCTTGATATAAGGCACACAAACACATTACCACAACATGAATGTGAACGAATCAATCCATAATAATGCATGACAACCATATAACATACTGTTAGTGACTAGTGCTGATCCAAAAACCTACAAGTGATGCACTTTGCATATGCGGTCACAAACTAGCTTTATTTGCAAGCTGCACAACCTGTTTTTCTTCAAACACTTTGCTAATAATTACAGCATTGTTAATGATTAGAGAAAACAGGAAGTGATGTCAGATGGAGTTTTTTTTTTTAAATATGGCACTGAGTGGCTTCTATCATACTGTTGTTGACTGCAGCACACATTTCATTCCAAAATCAAGTTAAAGGGCTGTTATTCATATACTATTTAATTTTCTGAAATCACGTCACATGACTGAGCTGGTGATGAGCGCAAAACATCCTGAGACACTTTTGATTCATATCCCGGGATACATATGAATCACTATGCGTTCTGCTCCTCAATCCATCTACCCAAACAAACAGGAAGTAATCAATACCTGACAGCAAACAGTGGCATCGACGCTGCAAGCCGCATACAATCTATTAAGCAAAGCAAAAACATCAGCAAACCACACAGTGAAGCATACTTTACAGCAGTTAGTCGCAGTGCACTCGTACGCACATTCAGTTAATGACGCTTTTACACTTTTAGCTCCTAATAAAGCAATAGTTCACCAAAACAAGTCATTTACTTAACCCCATGTTATTTTAAAACTACATGGTGGGGAGATATTAATAATAGATATTGTAATTTGTCTATACAATAGAAGTACAAAGGAAACAAGACGTACAATTTATTCTGAAAAACGTTGGTAGTTTTGGTTCCCATTGACTTTTGCTTAGTTATGAACATTTTTCAAAATATCTTCTTTTGTGTACCGAGAAAATAAAAAATCGAAATTATTATTATTTTTGGTTTAGTTATCTTTAAAATATTTTATTTCGTGTTCTGCTTAAGAAGTAAAGAAAAGAAGAGATGATATTGTTTAGATCTCAACATTCTTCAAACCATCTACTTCTATATTCTGCAGAAAAACGTCTATCATACAGGTTTGAAATGACATGAAATTGAATAAATGATGACAGTTTTTTTCAGTGAACTACCCCATTTGGTCTAAAGTGTTACTCCCTCGCAGTGTTGTATTTGCTCAATTGCGTAGATGCCACGAATGAGAGAGACGGCTGAAGAGAAATGTAGCAGCTGATATTTTAAACACAATCAGCGTTCTGTCATTCATTTTCAATACACTATCATACGAACAATCACACCCAATGCACGGTTATTGCTTAAAAGCAGGGCACGTACATCCAACATGTACAAATTGACAAAAAAAAAAAAAGACATTTGTGTGCGTAAATTTTTAAAAGAATCACCAACTTCTACTGGTGAGATTATGAATGCAAAACAAACATCAAGTGTTTCATTTCAACAGACATAAGAGCAGCAAAGCAAGCATGTACGTTACACCCACATACCTTGTTAACATGCCCACACTGAATAAACAATGATAAAGTCTCCATAGAGTGACAGTTATATCTGAATTATTCACATGTGCCTCTTTTGTCTGTACATTTACTTACAAATATGATATATCAAATAAGGACCCTGCAAACAGCTTTGGTTCTACTCAGATTCGCTCCGACCCACGTCTCTTAAATCTTTTAAATGTAAAACTCCTGAGTGCCAAAGCTGCTGTACTTCAGCACAGAACTGATTTTTATATTACAAATTATACATCTGCTTAAGCGGTTCCTCCCTTTTGATTCCTCTGGGTCCGAAGGTGGCCCTATAAGTGGCAAAGGCACTGGACAGATGAGGACAGCCCTTCTGGCCGGGTTAATTTAGTGTTCCCTCTATCTGATTGGCAGCATAGAGTGACCACCGTGACATGCTGTTCCTCAGTGGTCCCTGCAGGTTCTGCGTCCGGCCTCGGCTGGCCTCTCCTGGGTGCTCATGTTTCCTGGGGAGAGGTCAGGGCGAGCGGGGCGCAGAGGGTTGCAGGGGACGGGGTTGGGAGGGAGGCAGATCAGCCCTGGAGCTCCTCGAAGCAACTGTCACACACTCGGACAGCCTTCTTGGAGGAGGGTGTCATTGCGTTGCGGGCGGAGCACTCCGCACAGAAGATGTTGCCGCAATGTCGACAGTGGTGCTGGAAGAGTAAAAGAGACACAGGGTCATGATTCAGGTCAGGTGGATTTTATTTTAAAGATTTGATTTACACTTGATTCATTTGGTCAAATTCTGATTATTCAGATATTTCTGGCTCAAACACTTTTGATGCACAGTTTGGAAATTTTATTTACATATCTTTACAGTTTCCATTGATGTATTTATTTGTAAAAGCCAAAATGAGAATATTTTTTTTTAAACGCAGAGCTCTAAAAATGTCCAATATAAATTACTAACCTGCAGAATGGGCAGCACACTACAAATACTGAAAACAACAACATGTTTTTTAATATATATATATAATTTTAATATATCATATTATATTATATTTGTAGCTAATTAAGCCTTAATTTAAAAAAATACATTAGAAATAATATTAAATAATAAGTGCTGTCAAAGCAAATCATGATTAATCACGATTATCACAATAAAAGTTTTTCTTTATATAATATATCTGTATGTACTGTGTATATTTATTTTTTTATATAAATATGTTATGTTTATATATTAAATATATTTAAATATAATATAAAAAAAAAATAAAAAAAATGAATACATTTCCATGTAAATGCTTTCCAAATGTAAACTTTACGTGTGTGTTTTAATATAAACCTAATAAATAAACACAGCAATAACACATATATTATGTAAATAAAAACTTTTATTTTGGATGTGATTAATCATTTGACAGCACTATAAATAATTAATATTATTTTCAATAATAATTATATATTTTTGGATATTTATTATTAGTATTATTATTATTATTATTGCAGCTTAGACATTGATTTAAATAAATTAATAAATATAACACAATAATAACTATGTTATTATTATGAAGCATTATTTATAGTGCCTTATTAATATAATAACAATAAATAATGATTTTATTAAACAACAAGAACATTAATAATAATAATAAATTCAGGTTAGGCATTAATTTAAATAAAAATAATATTTATTGCATATTAACAATTTCAATATTATTGTATTTATTAATCAATTATTGCATTATTATAATTAATATTATCACCAAGAATTATTTATGTGTGCCAACCATTCTGCAGGTCAGCCATTATTGTAAATAATTAAAGAAAAGAAAATAATGGTGTAATAAATAAATAAAATATATATGTATGTATATATTCATTTGTAAAAAGACTAAAGTATTGATGTGTTAAAAATTCTGATCTGATAATCAGAAAATCTGATAATTCAAATGAAGATTACTCAAAAAATACTTCATGTTACACTGAGAATCCTTGTTTTTTGGCAAATATAATAAGACAGAACCTATAATGTAGATGTAAGAATGATTCATTGCCAGTGACTTCCTGAGAAAACATCAAACAGGGGCTTTTGTTGGTGGAACGTGCTTTGATGCAGCATGTCATGTGATCATACTACTTTGAACTCAGGAGTGTGGATCAGTAGGTTAGATCATTAACAATGTATTGATCTCTTACTTTGATCCATTTAAGCGGCTGCTTCATCAAATAAGAATGTGTGTGTGCGTGTGTGTGATGCAAACCTTTCTAACAGTGACAGAGAAGCCTTTCCCACAGGACATACAGTTCTGCACCTCGTGATCTTCCGTCCACTTTCGTGTGAGAGACTGTGACTGTTTTATCTGGAAGAAGAAAAAAACGAACCACATTTCACTAAAAACCGTTTCCTCAGCTAGATATGCAAAACAACATCCAAAACTGAATTGTAAGGCCAGTAATTTTAGTCTGGGGTTGGCGTCAGTCTGACCTGTAAGGACTGGTTCTCCCGGCCAAGCTCCTGCATGGCGGCTGTAGTGTCATCCAACTTCCTGCGCATCTCCAACATCTTAGCCTGAAGCTTTTCAATCTCACCCTCACCCTGAACACACCTGGGAAATTATATAATTGATAGTTACCATTTCTTTCTATATGTGTTGATTTTTAGAGCAGTCAAAGCAGTCAAACCTCTCCAGCAGCGCACGTCTCTCATCCTGGTTGTTCTGGACGGTGGCCTCCAGCACCGCAATCTCCCCTCTCAGTTCATCCGTCTGTTTCTCCAGCTCACCCACCCGCCTCTGACTGCTCTGCCACTCTCGTTTCAGTGTCGCTACGTTCTCATTCAGTGCCGCCACCTGCATAGACATCTTCACCTCTGCCTCTTCCCTCTGCTTCTCCACCTCCTCTTTAGCCTTCACTTCTGATGCCTAAGAAAAGAAAAGAATTTGGACTTTTCTGTGGAAAATTTTGTAAGCGGTTTTACTAAACAAGTCAGCAATAGAGCTTACATGCTAATTGTTAAGTGGTATTTCAAAATAAATAAATACATTTGATATTATAAGTACCAGTTGCTGTTGTAGTTTGTCTGTCTCAGATTTGAGCTGCTGCTGTTTTTGCTTGATGGAGTCTCTGGTCTTCTGATGCTCTCTTTGTTCCTGCTCCAGAGATGCTTGAGCTGCCTCCACCTTCCCCTGCAGCTCCACCTTCTGCTGGATCAACAGCTGCTTCGCTGCCTGGAGCTCTTTTAGCTCCTGCGAGAGATAAATAAACAAATCTGTCAGTTACAAACATATTTGGAAATTAAGATGTTACACTTTGGGTACAGGCCCAGGTGATCAAACTACGCTACACAATTCATGGGAATCCAAAAGTCACTAAAATACTTAAGGTAGTGGCCAATGAAAAACATTTAATGATATGCCATTTAAAAGTGCACCTGTTCATGTATCAGTTTTCAGAAAATGATGAAGCAGCACATTTTTGACATTTATATTAATATAAAAGTTTAATGAGAACCAAATCTGCATTTCAGAATGATTTCTGAAGGATCAATTGAAACTGAAGACTGGAGTAATGGCTCCTTAAAAGTAGCTTTGTCATTGGAATACACTTTTACAATTTTAAAATAAGTTCTTAATAATTAATGAAATACTGTAAATTATAATTTACAGCCTCTCCTGGGATCGCCACCTTACCGTGGTGGAGGCATTTGAGTGCCTGCATGATCTAGAAGCTATGTTGTCAGGAGCTATATGTCCCTGGTAGAGTCTCCCAAGACAAACAGGTGACAGGCCAGACAAAGAGCGGTCCAAAAAAAAAAAAACTCTTAGGGAAAGGATCACAAATAAAATTGTGACTTCGCCCGGTATGGCGCTGCCGGGACCCCACCCTGGAGCCAGGCCTGGGGTTGGGCCAGCCCAAAGGAGTGACTGTAAAGGGCCGGTGCATTGTGGGTCAGACCTTGGTCGAAGGACTTAATGACCCAATCCTCGGACACAGAATCTGGCTCTTGGACCATGGAATGTCACCTTGCCTTGGGGGGGGGGAGTGAGAGGTACCGACTAGAGATAGTCGGGCTCTGAAACCCAACTCCTCGATAGGGGGTGGACTCTCCACTACTCTTGCTTATAGCCCCCCAGCTTAGCTGTCACGTGTTTGAGTTCACTCTCGGAGTAGACCCGCTGCTCCTCCACATCGAGAGAGGCCAGCTGAGGTGGCTCGGGCATGTCCCACCTGGGAGGAGGCCCCGGGGAAGACCTAGGTTACGCTGGAGGGACTATGTCTCACGGCTGGCCTGGGAACACCTCTATGTTCCCCCGGAAGAGCTGGAGGAAGTGTCTTGGGAGAGGAAACCTGGGTGCCTCCGCGACCAGGCCATGGATAAGCGAAAGAAGAAGGATGGATGTAAATTATAATACTATTATACAGTGCTAAAGATTTATCTTTACTTTTGATCAAATTAATGGAGATCTGGACCCCAAACTTTTGAAAAGTACTGTGGAGTCTTATATGAAAGCAAAATGTCTCAGGATGCCATTACAAAACGTCTGTCATAAAACTAAAATGTGTAAAAATTGGTTAGTAAAATCAAATGAGTACTTCAGCTAGACATTAATAAATATGAATAAGTTTCATCACGGAGGTCCCTATTAGGAAATTGACTTTGCTTAAAATACAGCAGCACTAATATGGTTTCATTTAAAGTACTAGCAAGACATTTACAGTAAAACAGCATATAATGCACCAGATTTTAAGACTGCTATGATTAAAAAAAGTGATTTGCAGTCAGTATGAGTTGAGTTGAGTTGATCAGTATGACCTTTTCATTCCTCTCAGCTAGAGCTTTGAGATCAGCAGACAGTTTGTTTTTGTTCTTTTCCAGAACACTCTGGCACTCTTTGAGCTCCTCGCATTGAGCCTTCTCCTTCTTCAGCTGCTCCTCAGTTTGTTCCTGAAACAAAAGACAGTCAGCTAAACAACTCGTTATTTCCATAAATGTTCTCCATGCCTGCGTTGGTAAGCAAATTAAAGTTGGAGTAACAATTCCTGGTCACAACAGAGGGTTGTATTGTAGTCTCACTGTGTCTGGAACATACTATTCATTTATAGCCACACAATCAAGCCCAGTAGCATTTGTTTCCATAACCTTCTCACCACAGGAAAATCTGTGGTTCAAAGACTTGCTTGAGGGCACAACGGTGATATCTCACAAATCTGCAGCATATTTTGTTACCTGTTGTTTCTGGAGCTTCTGTAGAGCCTCCACCTGCTGTTTTATTTTCTCTGCTCTCTTGCTGAGGTCTTTCTCAAGCTCTTTGCGGTCCGTCTGTAGCTCCTGGATCTGGGTTTCATGAGCACTAAGTTGGTTTCTGTTGGCCACCAGCTCCTCCTGAGCTAGAACCAGCTTCTCCTCACACACCTACATGACAAATAATAAGATAATGTACTGCATGGAATCATTTACTAAGATGTGCTTGTACTTTATAAAACAGACCTTGAGGTCCTGGCGTACAGCAGAGAGCTCAGACTCTTTGCCGTAGTAATCAGACTGAAGGGCGGCAAGACTTTCTTTGGTGCCATCACTGGTCTTCTGCAGCTCTACACCACGATTCTTCTCAGAGTGGAGATCTTTAGACAATGTCGCCACCTGCTCCTTCAGCTTTGCCTCTTCTTCAGTCTGAAATTTCACATGTAACATTTAATCATGATGTCCAACAACAAAGCAGGACTCAAGAACTATCCCCTTTTAAAAACAGAAAATAAATCAGTCAATTTGGGTATGCTATGAATACATTTAAATTTAAGTGCATAAGATACAAAAGCGTGTAAAGGAAACATGCATGCCTTTTTAGTAAGTGAAGTCTGCAGCTCGAGCACTTGCGCTTTAAATTTCTTCACCTCCTGGCCTAAAGACCCCTGTGTGGTCTTCAGCTCTGCCTTTAGTTGCTTTACACCATTTTCCTTCTCTTTCAGCGTATCTTGAGACTGTTTCAGTTGAGAGTTCAGTGCGGTCAGCTGAGATTGAAGCCCCTTTTCTGCCTAAAAGATGTAATGTAATTGCTAAATATCAAGATCCCTCTAACATGAGGTTACATAAAGGTCATAATCAATGCTTTCTTGAAATATAAATTGATTTATAATGCACAATCTTACCTCTATCGATTTCTCCAGCTGACCTTTGACATGGCTGAGCTCTTTAGACGTGGTCTCTGTGTTTTTCTGAAGCTCTTGCTGTGTTTTCTGATAAAACTTCTCCTAAAAATAAGAGAAAGCATTATATTTAAATTTCTGTTTGCATGAAAACGTGTGCTTATACTGAACTACCTTTAAATAAATAACATGATTTAAAAAAATTATTGGTCATAATATGAATTTTTGTACATACACATGCATCCAAATTTCTGGGGGGGAGGGCAAACTTCTTACCTTCTCCTCCAAAGTGGTCATGCTGCTTTTCTTCTCTGCCTCTAATTGAGTCTGGCTCTCCTTGAGAGCTTTAGAAGCTTTGCTCAAAGCCTCTTTCACTGTTGCCATTTCTTTAGTCAGAGATTCCTTCTCCTCCTGAGCTTTCTTAAGATCAGCACTAAGACCCTGAACTTTCTTGTCCAGCTCTGCTTGCCGTTTCTGACCCTCCTGAGACAGTTTATCCAGGCTGGCCTGCAGGGTTACACGCTCCTGCTCTGCCTTCTCCAGCTGTTGTTTGGTTTCAGAGAGAGCTGATGTTTTCTTCTTCAACTCCTCTTGCTGGGTGGCAGCACTGAGACAGAAAGGAAAGAAAAGATTGACAAGTCACGCCTGTGATCTGTACTCACATCTAAAGGAAAAAAGTATTCATTAATTTAAAAAAAAATACTCACATCAAACTGTTTTATTATACTCTTATTTAAGCATGCACACATATAATATGTATAATCTTTGTCTTTAGAGAAATTAATAAACTTTTAATAAAAGATACATTTTACTAAATCAGATCAAGGAAAATCAGATCAAGGAAATAAGCCAAGACCGGAAAACAGCTCATTACAGCATTTCTGTCTTTAAAATTGTACACTTTCCCACACAAGATACCTACCCTTGTTTCTCCGAGTCTAAAAGATGCTTCATCTCTTTAGTCTTCATCTCCAGCTCACTGATCTGCTTTTTCAGCATCAGCTGCTCCTTCTGAGCCTGTTCTCTTCCAGAGCGGAGTTCAGTTAACTCTACCTCTACTTTCTATAGAAGACAAAAACGTATACAGGAAAAAAACAAACATTAGGTTACAGAAATGTTATCCAAAAACACAAAAAACAATGCATATGGAAAGATTAAATGAATACAATGGCATGTAGCTGTCAAGCATTTCTCAATAAAATAAACATTGGCATTATTTGCCATCATTATTTGACATCTGTAACAATCACAACCGGCCTGTAGCATTTTCAAAATGAAGTGACGATGACGAAGCAGAAATGTGCTGCAGTGACGTTGACCTTGGTCTGGGTCTCCAGTGTCTCTATCCTCTGCTCTGCAGTCAGCAGTTTGTCTCTGCTATCCTTCAAGCTGGTCTCCTGCTGAGAGCACTGCTCCTGCTTCTCCTGCAGCCTGCGGCCCTGCTCCTCCAGCTGAGCCTGAACTTTACTCAACTCCTGCAGAAACACACACACAAAACAACAACTGTAAACTAACAAAATGACATTCTTGTATTAGACTAATATAAATATACAAGGCTCAAATGGTGTCATAGCAATTGTGCATACTTGTTGCTTATCTTGCAATGCATTCTGGGCAGTCTCTAGGTGGTTTTCCAAGTCGGCTCTCTGGGCATTTTTTGCTGCTTCAGCAGACAACAGCATCTCAGTCTTGGCTTTCAGCTAGAAGACATAGTAGTAATATATACTTTACTGGTGTTTTTTAATACTTTATTTGGCGGCAATAAATAAATATTAATAAACCTTTATAATAATATTTTAACAAATCTATAAATAAAGGTTTGTGTGTACATAATATGTTTGGGTACTATTTATTTATATGTATCTGTAATATATTTATATATATAATATAAATAATAAATAAAAATCTGTATATCTACATTTAAAAATACTTTTATTTAGAATTATTTATTTGACAGCACTAATATACTATTGTTATGTATTAACATTTTGAATTAGGGCTGGGCGATATGGCAAAAAAAAAAAAATCTAGGTTTCTTCATAAAGTTAGATCG
>JAUCMT010000039.1:20304403-20317723 GCA_032357475.1 Enteromius thamalakanensis | reverse complement strand
CTAAAAACCTGTTTGTTTAGACAGGCTTTTATGTAATTCTATGCAGTTTTCTGTCTGTCTGTTTTGTTTTTTACCATTGTATTTATATTTTTGACTGTAAGGTGTCCTTGAGTGCCATGAAAGGCGCCGTTAAAATAAAAATTTATTATTAAAGCTGTGAAAAAAAAATGTGACAATGTCAAAAATAGTGTAATTATTTTTAAAACTGAGATCTGGAATAAACGATGCACAGTATTTTAGGAGAGGACAATATTTGGCTGAGTTAAAACTATTTGAACATCTGAAACGTGAGGATGCAAAAAAAAAAAAATATATATATATTAATAACAAATACAGATTTAATATATTTACGGTCATAGAATTACAAGATATCTTCATGAAACATAATCTTTATTTACTATCCTAAAATAATTAAATATTTTTTTGGCCTGCACCCTTGCCAATTAAGTTTTTGCGGTCCGGGTTCACATATAAATATCATGAACTAATCATGAACAGTACTTTTACAACATTTGTCAATCCAGATATTAATATCTACATAAACAAATATATTTTTAAAATGTGTGTTATTATATTATTTAGTTATTATCAGAATGAGCTTTATTGCCAGGTATGGTTACACATCTAAGGAATTTGTTTTAGTGACAGAGCTCTAGAGTGTAACCGAATGAGAGTGACAAGACAAGGCACAAATAATACAAAGTAATTATAGTACAAATAATTAATAGCATAATTATAGTATAATATATACGATAAAAATTAACAATGAATAGCACAAGACAAAATCACTGTCAAGTTTTAGTTTACTGTCAAGTTTTAGTTTGCCCTCTTTCTTATTCCTGTCCTTGCATGCATCTTCCTTTTGAACTTCAAATTATCATTTATATTTATCCCGCAGGACACTTCACAGGGATGGTTCTATTAACGACCCCTTAATCGCTCCTATTTCACTTCCTATCAGTACCATGGTCCACATTTTTTCAGAAGCCAGCCCGCCTTTGGAGTCTGATCTCCTAATCCCGTCCTGACAACTTGAACAATGGACTAGAGAGTTGTGGGCCATTACCTGTTGCAGTATATCGCTCTGACCACCACAACAGGCACGAGACGAATCTCTCCCTGCTGCTTTAATTACCCAGCATCTGTGATGTGTCTGTCAACACTCTTTAATGGCCAATCAAAAACACACGGTGTGCTGACAGGTCAATGGGCCGACTTTGGACTGGACACACAGCAGCAAGAGAAGCTTCCTATAAAATGTGTTGGGCCATTTCCTAAAAGCCAGCTGGTGACTCTTGTAAACGGTGGCACAGTAAACTTATATTTGGAAGTAGGTCTTAACATAGCTGGCACTGGGGTGTGTTCTGTGAAGCTGTAAAGTAGGCCATTAAAATATACAGCTGGATTTGGTGTGAGCATACAGCACATGCCTTGTTGCTAAGGGTGGTCCAGTAACTCTAGACACAACATATCTCCATCTGTTTGTATATGTGAGTGTTACCTGGGTCTGCTGCTGGTAGTTGTTGAGGCTGCTCTGTAATTGGTGGATTTGTTGGGTGTAGACCGCTGCCTCCTGAGGACCCTTTTCCAGTTCTGCCTTCAACTGAGCAATCGTTTTCTACAAACAAGCATGCAAATGTGAGATCGCCAAGGAAAACAAGTCCAGTCAAAGTATAGCCTGTACTTTCTTCGAAGAATACAGAAGCTGTGAGGGACAGAGGTACAGTCATGTAGGCCTAGTATTGTTCATTTTACTGTAAACTTTACTCAAAAATGCTACTGAAATGTTCATATTGTTTGAATCCTGTAAAAATGTTCTACTATATTTGGGCACACAAACGTTAATTAGACTGTAAAGACTATACTATACTGTGACTATACTTTCATTGTGTAATTTATGTCCATGTTAATTTTAATATGCCATCTACTCTGGCCAAAGTATGATATTTCTGCACATGGCAAAAGAAGAGAAAGATACAATTATAAAACAGATTAAAAATAATAATAATAATAATAATAATTTAATTGCATACACTGAACATAAAACACAGACATTAGGAAAGACTAATTCAATTTTTCACAACATCTAGTGACTTAAATTTCTAAACATAAAAATGGCTTTCAGGCAGAACTATGACAACTGACACCGAGGCATTTGAGAGGAGAAATTGTTACCTCCAGTTTATGAATCTCCAAGAGCAAGCAAAGCAGGTGCAGAGTTAAGCGAAAGGGTGAACGAGGGAGAAGGACACACAAACACAGACCAGTGAGGTGAGACAGGACACACAGTACAGAGACAGAGGTGCCAATACACTGCGTCTACAAGTTATGACAAGTACTTCAGGGCAAAACACTGCGTTTCAAACCCTGCTGAACTACCTATCTAGAATGCACTTTTAGGCATGCTTCTAATTATAATGTATTTTAATGTATTTTTTATTTAGGCCAAAGTGTAATTTTGTAAAAATATTTCTTTTTTTTTTTATTAATATTTCCCAATATAAATGTCTTAATGCATTTTTGATCAAATTGGTGTGGGGCATGGGGCAATTGAAAGGTAGTGTGACTGTTTTATTTAACGCTAAAAGTAATAATTGCTTAACTAGACAAGTCTCTAGGGCCTAAAACAGACACACTATAATCTAATGGATCTACGGAGGCATATTTTAAAATAAAGATTGATGCCAGCAACCTTAACATTTCATTGTAACGTCACTAGATGGCAGTCTTTGTATTAGGTACAACAACTAAAGTTGAACCAAAATATCTGAAAAAACAACAAAAAATAAACACTTTTGTAATCTTTGTGACCTGTTTGTGATGATCTATGAATCTGCGTTTGTGGGACCTTATATAATGATAAGCAAGTTTTAGGTCAGAAGTGTAGGCGATTACAGGCATGTTTACAGGAAACACTCAGAGGTGGGAGGCTTGCCAGTGAGTTAATGGTTCACCTCAGGAATCTGTTTGAGATGTTTAGCAAACACGTTCGGATATGATATTACGATTGAAATTATAGTGCAAAAAAGTGAGTATTAATGGCTTTACAGTTTTTGAATAAATCACCAAACCAAACATGTGCAGTCGTTCGTAATCACGGACGGTTTCCTTCAATGGGCGAAGTGACGTCCCTGTCGCACCCACTCAAAGGTCAACTGCTTGTCGCTGTCTCAAAATGACCTTTCGTTATCTCTGCCTTCACAAGCTATTGATTCTGGCATGAGTCTCCATATTTGTCCGCTTCTATCAATACTTGCATTTTCCGAATAAACAGCAGAGATCGACTGTTTGTAAAGCAATGCATCATGGTAACTCTGTCCTTATGTTAGTTATACAGTGGAGACAAGGTCATAGCAGGTTTGAGCTCACCTCTGAGGTAGTAAAGTTGGCCTGCAGCTGTTCGTATTTGCTCTTGAGGCGCTCAGACTCCTCCTCCCTCTCACGGGTCATGTTGTCCATGAGCGTCTGCACCTGCACCAACTCTTTCTTCAACACCTCCACGTCTTCCACTCCAGGCCTCTGGAGCTGGAGGAGAGCCAGTAACAGACAGGATTAAGCCGGGAGAGACTGATGGGGTAAGAGGTTGATGAGGTATGGGCAGCAGCAGCTGAAAGAATACAAACTCATTAATTATCATGAGACAATGAAAATGTGACATTACCAGATCTTCCGCCAGTTTCTCCTTCTCCTGTTTCTCTTTCTGCAGATCTTGGTTTAAACCGGCCAGCCTTTGCTCCAACGCTTCTCTCGTGCTTTTCTCCTCATCATAACGAGATTTGATGTCTGTGATATTAAACAAACATTCATTTAAAGTAATTTGTTTTGCTTTTAATTTGATTCTATTTTTCATTTACATTTTCATAAAATGTATATATAAATACAAAAACATACACGTATATATTTAAGAAAAGTATGTTATTCTTATATATTAAATATATTTATTCATGATTAATTACATCCAAAATAAATGTTTTGTTTACATGCATTATATAAACGGTGTGTATTTATTATGTATATATAAATACAAACACATACACGTATATATTTAAGAAAAATTTTATGTTTATATATTAAATATATTTATTCATGATTAATTACATCCACAATAAATGTTTTGTTTACATAAATTATATAAAATGTGTTTATTTATCATGTATATATAAACACACACACACACACAGTATATATAGAAAATATTTACATGTATATACATTTATATTATTATATGTTATAGTAATAACATATATTTCATATATAAACATAACATTGTTCTATTTATTTATGCATGTGTTTGTATTTATACATATATAATAAATGAAAGTGTAATGTGTGTATTTATTATGTAAATGAAAAAATGTTTATTTTGGATCTGATTTATCACGAAAAATAGTTTGACAGCACAATTTTGCATGTAATGTTAGGTACAGAAACAAACATTTTAACATTCTAAAGATCATACAAATATATAAGGCTGGAACTTTCCAGTAAATCTTACCAACTATCTCAGTTGCGAGCTGAGCAGCTTTTTGTTCAAACAAGTCTTTCATTTGTTTGATGTTGAACTTCTCGGTCTCAGATTGGTTAAGCCTCAACTCGAGCTCTGAGAAGAAAGAAATACTGACTGAAATATCACAAAATGAACAATTATGCTTAAAAGAAATTTACATTTAAAGGTATGTATGTAAATTACCGATACTGCAATTTTAATATATACATTTAAAACATATATACATTTAAAAACTGCAATATTGTGCGTTAATTTGGCAATCAGTGTGATTCCACTGAGCAACTGACTGCGCTTAACTTGTATTGAACCCAGTTCATTCCTTTAATAAATAAAATAAACACTACTCAACTAACCTGATTCTTCACCAGTACCATCACTCTGTGGGCCCTAAAATCAATACACATCCAGAAATTCAGTAAGAGAACACAGCAAACACACTTAAGTAATCAATAGACATCACGAAAAGTGTGAACGTTTCTTAATTCATCTTTGACTTCTGTTTGAACAACCAACAAAGCATTTCAAAGGATTTACTTTGTTAGTTACGAGCTGTCCTTGTACTTTGTCTAATTCTTTTTTCAATTCCTCAGAAAACCAGCGTTCCTCCTGAAAACACACACCAAAATTGCACATCAGCAATTTTAAACCCAATCCACGTATCCAGTGGAAATGACATTGAGTAATGGTGCTATGAGTAATGCACATTTCATGCATACTAAGGCTGATAAGATAAAAGAAGGATCAGAGTCAAAAGCAGAATACCTTCAGTGAAGCCTGTAAATCTTGGACTTCCTGTCGAAGAAGGGTTAGATCCTCCCTGAGCAAGAAAAACACAAGACTTTATTATGTATATTTTATATGAATAACTAACAATATGACTATTCCACTCTTTCTTTATTGCTTAAGTTAGTATAGCTTGCTTTAAGATAAAATAGATTGCTAAATTATCTGGCTGACTGACCCACCTGCCAGGGGTGAAGGGGGACGGCTGGTCTCCTGGCTCATGGAACACCTCATAATGTTTGAAGAGCTCCTCCGCAGAGTTATGTGACTTCATACACTGGGGACAAATGAAGCCCTGTGGACAAACAAATTAACACCACAATGAAATCAGATGATGTTACAAAACAGCAAAGAAGTAAAGAGCCATTCTCAAGAATGCATTTTTGCATTTTGAAACAGAAGAGACCTGTTTTTTGTTTTTGTTTTAAGTTAAAATACTTCTTGTGTGCCTTATATTTAGAAATTTACATCATGTACAAGACACTTGGAAATATGTTGGCCTAGGACGATTTTAATTAATTAATTAATTTTCTTTTTTTCTTTATTTGCGAATGGACCCAAAGAATTTTTATTAATTTTTTTATTTTTCTTATTTTATTTACATTTTTTTTTTACTTTATTTGCGAATGGCCCCAAATAATTTTTATTTATTTATTTTATTTTATTTTTTATTTTTTTTTTTTTTACTTTATTTGCGAATGGCCCCAAAGAAAGTAAATGGTGAATGGTGAAATGGGGAATGAAATACCAAAAATATCTTAATGGTTTGTTTACCCAAAAATGAACACCTCCTAATGTTGTCCCAAGTCCATAAAACTTGGGCTTAGTGTTTAAAACACAAATTAAGATATTTTTAATGACACCTGAAAGGTCAAGTGACCAACACTTTAAAAATCCAAAAAAGTATAAATCAAGTGAAGTAAAATGTAAATAGTTAAATACAAAGGCACTGTAAAACAAATCCATATGAATCAAGTGGTATAGTCCAAGTCTTAATTTGTGACCCTGGAGCACAAAACCAGTCTTAAGTCCCTGGGGTATATTTCCAGCAATAGCTAAAAATATATTATATGGGTCAAAATTAGTGATTTTTCTTTTTTGCCAAAAATCCTTAGGATAGTAAGAAAAGATCATGTTCCATGAAGGCATTTAGTCAATTTCTTACTGTAAATATATTAAAACTTAATTTTTGTTTAGTAATATGCATTGATAAGATCTTTGTTTAGACAACTTTGGTGATTTTCTCAGCATTTAGATTTTTCTGTACCCTCAGATTCCAGACATTCATGTAGTTGTATCTCGGTCAAATATTGCCCTTTCCATCCAAATCATACATCAATGGACAGCTTATTTATTCAGCTTTCAGATCACGTATAAATCTTAATTTCAGAAAGTTAACACTTACGACTGGTTTTGTTGTCGAGGGTCACATTTAGACTTTCATTCACATAATGCATAAACACATGTATCATAGTTAACATGAAAGTTTGTTTAACTGGACTTTCATTAGAGGGACAGAAACCCCTCTCGGGTTTCATACAAATTTCATAAGATTAACCTCACTATAAAAGAAATGTAATTTCTGGGTCAACTATCTCTATAACAGGCTTGAATACAACACACTGATATCATTTTAGAAACTGAAACAGAGAGATATTTAAGGCAATGAGGCATTTGCCAGTAATATGGTAGGGTTATACATTTAATTTGGCTTACCTCTGAGGACTCATTATTCATATCAGCAGACGGCTGCTCAGACTCCGAGCTCTGGGAGCCTCCTTTCCCAGGAGTCTGTTTCCACAAAGATACAGACAGAGAAAGCAGAGAAAGGAAGAATTTGAGTTAGATGTCAGCTGTGATAAAATTCATCTCATTACATCACACTATTCAAGTCTGGCTCAGCTGATCAGGTATCTGGGAAGCCGATCGGGTCTGAGTGCTGGCTTGGCCTGGTCACTGCATGTCATTCACAAGGTGTAAAAGCAAAGTCCGCTTTGTTCACTTCTTGGGATGTGCTCTGCACTGCTGTCATTCATACAACGACGTGCATCATGGTGAAACAAAATACCCAGCAAGAGGGGCGTTTAGCGTTTCCTTCGGTCTTGGCAACGAGAGAGGTATGATGTCAAACAATACTGTTTTCTAACATTGATATGCCCTTGACATTTCATATGTGTCTACTGTCAGATCACAAGATTACAGTGGTTACAGTAGATTACAGAAACTGCTCTTTAATTACTATAAGATTTCATGCTCAGCTTCCCTGTCACTTGTGAAAAGGAATAACTTTTGACACCTCACAATTTAAAGGGGTCATCCGTTGCTGCATGCACTTTTTCTAGCTGTTTGGATTGAAATGTGTGTTGGGAGAGTGTGTACAATAAAAATAAGTTGCCTCTTCTGAAATCAAGCCATTCTCAAATGCATGTCAATGTGACGTCACACCGACAGAGGCCACTCCAACAATAGTTGATTGACAGCAGCGTGTCACACAGACTGAACTGGTGTCTTACCTCAGACCCACCCTGAGTGAGCCATTATCAGACTGAGACGCAGAGACAACATAAGTGGTATTCATTTACCCTCCACATCTGAGAGACTGGAGACGCAGAAGATTAACATTACGTTTGGTTATGAAGGGAAACGCTCCCTTGATCAACCAAAATGCATTTATGTTTGCTGGAATCATTCGTGATCCAGCCTCACCTACAGAAGCAGTGAGTATAATGTCTTTTAATAAATAAAGCCTTAGCCTTTTCTAATAATGTGCTAATTAGCAAGTTTCACTAAGAATACGGCTAAAAAAAAAGACCCTCCAAGAGAGCCTAGGAAAAGAGGGGCGTGGTCAACGGAGCTCGTGAAGATTTAAAGGGGACGCACACAGAACAGAGTGATTTCTAAAGAGCTGTTTATGACAGGGTAAAATTAGCTCTTTTTGCACTATATTTGAGAAATTTTTAAACAAACTATATTTCAAACTTTCCATTAAGACCCTAAATAATCATATTAGCTTGTGGAAAATTGGCTTTGTATGAAAAATTTGTATGAATTTAAAAAAAAATAATTCTAAAAAAAATTGCAGCATTCCTGGCAAATACAAACCTGGCAAAAAAAAGTCATACCTCAAAACAAAAAACGGAAAAAAAAAACATTTATTTTGCTATTTTATTTTTATATAACCTACTCTTAAGCTTTATTATTTTCAGAATAAAGTACTAAAATTTTCCATAAATTCTCTTAATTGTAATACAGTCTTTTTTCTTTTATATTTAATTAGAGAACAAATACCATTTTAATGTTAATTAATTTCTAAATAAAGGCAGTGCAGCTAAGATGAGAAAAGATCTTAGATATATAAATACTAAATAAAATACAGTGTTTAAAATATTTGTTACAATAAAAATAAAATACACTATAGCAGTTTATGTTAATATCTTTTTGCAAGGCTGCATTAAATTAATCAAAAGTGACAGAAGGACAATACAAAAAAAAATCAATTGTTTTCAGAAGAATATAAAGGAGCACAACTTTTTATGACATAGATTATAATAATAATAGAACTTTTTTTTTCTCTTGCACACCATAATTCAGCTCTGACATCACAACATTAAATATCATTTTAAAATGTTAAAACAGAACATGGTTATTTAAAATTCTAATATTTAACAAATAAATTAATTAATAAATAACAGTTATATTACCATGGTGGAAGTTGCCTGATGGTGGACCAAAAACCTATTGCACATGTTTTAGTTAATTTTACATGACATAACGGAACACGTTTTTCTTTTAATGTAAGCATAATAAAATTAGTACTCAGTGATAAATGTACATAACTGCACATCATCTCCCCTGCATGTCAACTGACAGCCACTAAGATCAGAGATAACATGGATATTAAGCAGAAATTATGGATTCTTAGGCTGTCAGCTGCTGTTTAAAAGGGTTGTAAGACTATAACAAAATAATCCGATAACAGTTAACGTTACATCAGACATTTCAATTAATGGAGATATCATCTAGTCATATATCACTGCAAAATACATTCACACTACCTATTCCAAGAGGAACGCCTTTTTGGACTAAATTAACAAAGATGACACCCTGTCGTGGCTTGTTGTTAATCATAAAACGACTCATTAATAAGAAATTGTACAAAGCTATGTAGCCCGCTAACAAGCTAACAGCTCAGTCCTCATGTAAACATTTACGCAAAATGACATTATCATGATATTTACTGTTTCTCAAGAACAAAACATGTCTTATTCACTCGCGATATGAGACTGTCCTCAAGACAACACAATCGAAAATTCATTATTAATCAATCTTGCACAAGGCCATCATTCAGTGTCAGGCCCAACGAGCTACAAATCACATGCGACTGAATGAGTGTCTGTGAGGATTTCACTCACCATCTGTAATATTCGTCTTAACATTCTGGTCCTTTCTCTTGCTAGAATTATTAAAAATCAAATCTTAAAAGTTTTGTGCTAATGTGGGTATGTTTTATTATTTTGTTGTTGACACCTGCAGACACACACTGCTGCCTCTGTACAAGCCCACCCGTTTTCCGATAAGTCCTGCCCTTCACCGAGTCATTATTTGCCATGATTGGACAGCTGGAATGAGGGGCTTCGGAGATGCCCAATCGTAGGCTGCCTATAAGGAACGTCCACCAATCATTGAAAAGAGAGGTTAGGTCAAAGGCGGGACTTGTCGGAATGGAGCGGAACAGTGACCGCCCACTTTTTCAGCGGCCTTGATTCCGGAAGTATTTTCCCATTCATTTTTTCACTCAAGATTTAAAAAAAAAATCCACATTAAAATGTTCAATGTCATAAATAAAGTCACCCAACTCAGAGATTTATCGCAACGTTACAAACATTATAGTGTAGCAAACATTTATTTGAAAACTGGAGTTTTTTTTAGCATATGGGTCGTCTGACTCGGTTTTATTTAGATATGTAATATTTTTGTATACAAAAAGCACACACCCCATGCATGCTCTTTAACCCTACCAGAGAGGTATAATCAGTCCCGAGACCCCTAAAAATCTTTGAGACAGATATACGTGTAAGAAAATTCATTATTTTGAACATTTTAAAATTTCTCCACACAAGGTGAAAGATAAGCTAAGAACACCACCTTTTAAGCAGATTTATAGTAAGGGGAAAAGGATGTTTTCATTTGGAAAACATAAAATAGAAAAATAGCCTGTGGCTTTTGAATGGAAGACAAACATACTTGCCTGTTTTTGCAACTCATAAAACTATGTGCCTGCAGGAGAGGACTTGCCACATGACTTTCCAAGAAAGTTCCTACCTTTTCTGTGAAACGGTTTTTAAAGATGTTTATTATTATTATTATTATAGGTTATCTGTGCTATGCTTTCAACCATGTTTATCATTAATCATTACATTACCAAAAAGGATGATTATAAATCACATTTAACAACCCATCTGGTAGTTACCTCAGGGAGTTCAGCTATCATTCCATACATAACCACAATAAGCAGTCATTCCAACTTTAACACAGAGATGAGTTTTATTTAGTTTAAAAGTTGTCAAGGTGTTTCTGATTTTCTGAAGACAGGCAAAACACATTTTTGTCATTTCTGTTAAATCACATAGGGGACATTTTAACAGCGTAATCTTTTACATATTAAACAGTGTTCAATCAGAGTCACTGATAAACAAGTAAGCTGTGTTTAGCAGTGCAATTCTTTAATCCTGTCTAAAACTCCGGGGCTAAATATACTATTTAGGCAGAAGCTGACATTTTGTAATATTAAAACATATTTACAACCTAACATGCAATCTTCCCTCTGAGAAAAGATAAGTATGCTTATTTACCATTTACAGTCTATAAAACAGTTTGGCAACATATTCCATCCCATTCAGTGAATTCCACAAAGTTCATTATGAAAGATTGCAAAGGCCCCAGTTGAACAAAACAGGAAGCAAAATTAAATAAAATTCCTCAGATGTTTTGAGTTATTAATGTTAAAATTGTTAATATAATGAAAACACATGTATATTGCATTTCTGTGGCATTTAGAAAACAATGGTTTGACAAGATAGATTGGGTTAACATTGGGATTTTTGCCTCCTCTTTTTCTGAAATATTCAGAATATCACTTCAGGCAAAATATACCGCATAACATTCCATAGTCTTTTATGGACCAATTAAATCGGGAGCAATTTTTTTCTTCGTTCACATTTTATCAAATGCCATCTTGTTTCAAAGAGACAGTGGCTCAAAAGTAGTTCTTCTGCCTTACAGGACATGGAACATTTAACCTTTATGTGCAAAAAGAAAGAAGGACAATCAGATTGCACCATTTAATATGGCAAATTCAAATTTAAGACCAAACATGAAAAAACCTTCAACTTCACAGCATGTTAAACCTATATTACAGGTAGATATCTGTGAGGAAGGCCACTAATATAATCAAAAGCAGCCCAAATCTTCTTTTAGACTATTTACATATTCTATAATTCATGATTTGACTTTTTTTTTTGTTTATTTTTTATCATTTGGTTCTTCATCAACAATTTTTATATATATCCAATGCCTAACAAATATGCCTAGTTATCTATTAGATATAAATAGACAGCATTTCATAATACCATCCTAGTTATCCTTTCTAAAAAACAATCAGACCCTGGCACATTCCTCACTGTGTTCCTCTACCTAAAGCCCTCTCTAATATAATATTTCCAAAATGTCCATCACGGCAAGCATTCCATTAATCCGTGCTTAATACTTAACATCACAATCTTCAAATACCTTTACCTTGTTCAGCTTGAAATGCATGTTTACAAATGAAAAGTTATGAAAATAACTCTCCTTGTTCATTTTGACCCAGAAACTTGCAGGCATTTCACAACAAGCCTTTGGTTTCTACACTTAAAAAAAGAGGTTCAAATAGTAAACATTGAAATGATACATGCAAAACTGTCTTTTCCAGTCCAGGGAAAGTTTCCCTAGCATCAATGCCCTCTGGTGGCAGTTCTATCTGTGCAAACGAGGCAATCCACAGCCATGTGAGGCTGTGTGGCGGAGGGGGGCGTTGTCATCCGTGTTCGCCGGCTCCTGAGCGTTGCCGTTCGTGGGGCTGCAGTGAGGAGTGAGTTTGCGGAGATACTCTGCATGGACAGGTTTGTGGCATTGTAGCACCCGGATCGCCTCGTCAATCTTGAACCATTTGCGCTTGCGACCTGCAAAAAACGTGTTCATTTTAGGTTGCTTATTGGCTTATAACATTAACTTATAGGAATAGTTCAGCCAAAAATAAACATTTACGATTACTCAACTCTCTAGCGAACATGCATACAGCCATTTCTGGAAGTCAGTGATTTGAGTTATGATTTTAAACTAGTAATATGTTTGTTACAAAAACCCACCGACCTGCTTCAGAAGACCCCCCAGAGGAAGATAGGTTAGTTTCATAATAGATATATCTAATATCTAATTTATGGAGCTTGAAAATAAGGGTCACTATCCACAAGCATTACCAAGCTTGGAAAAGTCAGGATAAAACTCAGACTGTGTTCATCCGAAAGAGGAAATGATATATACCTAGGATGGGTTGTGAGTGAGTAAAATATGGGGTAATTTTTCATTTGTGGGTGAATAATTCCTTTAAGAACTTTTAAAATCCTCTGCAGTGAATGGGTGCCTTCAGAATGAAAGTTCAAACAGTGGATAAAGACAACACAATAAACCACAAGTAATTCTTACTTCAGTCCATCAATTAATACACTGTGAGTATGTTTGTAAATGTTTGTAAAAAATAAATCCATAAGACATTTTTTGAGTTTAATTTCTTGCTTCCAGCTAAAATAGTCCTCTATTAGAAGTGCATCTTGTCTGTATAAGAAGAAATATGCACAGATTAAAGGAACACTCCACTTTTTTTAGAAATAGGCTCATTTTCCAACATCCCTAGACTAATACAGATGTGTTTTACCGTTTTTAAATCCATTCAGCCGATCGCCGGGTCTGGTGGTCCCAAAATTAGCATAGCT
>JAUCMT010000039.1:20294072-20304303 GCA_032357475.1 Enteromius thamalakanensis | reverse complement strand
GTAAAACACATCTGTATTACTCTAGGGATGTTGGAAAATGAGCCTATTTCCAAAAAAAAGTGGAGTGTTCCTTTAAGCACTGTTTTAAATATAAAACATTTTGTGAGAGGACAATAAGTGAAAGACTTTTTCACTGGAGGAAACATGGATTATTTGTTCATATTTTGTCCAGAAGCAACTGTTGTAGGTTACAATGCCTCCACGATGGATGAGTTTCTTACGAACACACCGTTTTTTACTTCACAAGGTGTTAATTGATGGACTGCAGTAATGTGGATTACTGCTGGATTATTGTGTTGTTTTTATCAGATTCTGACGGCACCCATCGAATTGATCAAATAATATTATGTTGAATTTTTCTAACTCTGTTCTGATGAATAAACAAACTCATTTACATCTTGGATGGCTTAACATTAGTTCTTTTATTGCATTGCTACAACCTTCATTATGAAGAATGTAATTACATTTTGTATATTGCCTGAGGTGACTGAAAATGTATTTTGTTCTCGCAAGAGTTTTATATACTTCTGACATGCTGCTATTCACTACACTTGCTGCTTGGGTATAAAAAACGTATAGCTTTATTTTAAATGCGGTACAAAAGGTCAACTTCACTGTGAACTTGTCAGACGTTTGGCTGCCCAACCATCTGGCTGACAAACATTCCACTGTATTTATAGTCCTGAAAACAGTCTCTCACAAAGTGCTGAAACTTAAACATTCACCTCAAGCACTTTTAAGCATGTCATATATGCAGGAAGGTCAGTACTTTGACAAGCAGACTATTGACCTTTTTTGCATTTGCTGCTCAGCTCCGTGTCGAGTAAACCCGTTTCCTCTCAGTGTATTGAGGTTATGATGCCCTATTTGGCAGCTGAAACTATGGTACAGGCAGAGCGAGGCCAGTGACAGGGGAGTGTAGTGACGCTAACTGGAAAACAACTGTGCCCCTGCTAACAGCACGCCTCCCCGTGAACAAACTTCGGTCTATTTATACGTCTGCTAGGAGTGAAGGATTACCTGTTTTTTTCTTTCCCCACCATCTACAAATAGTGCAAGTTTTGAATTGCGCTGTCTGTGGGCAAATGTTATTATCGCGTATCCTTCTTGACAACAAAAATTCAGTAAGCAAAAGGTTTCAAGTGGCTCATCCACATGCCAGCTCTTTATCCGTAATAGCTTATTAAAATAGTTATATAAATCCCCATATTTGCAGCTGCTTACAGATCAGCAGTTGTGTCTTAGCAAAAGAAATGAGCTGGTTATGATAAGCTTGTCTAAAACGATCCTGTTAGCAGACTAAGCTGTTTGCACACAAATAAAGTCCCCTATTGATTTACTGCAGACATGAGAAGAGGTCACTCTGGTAAAGTTACCACCGTGCTTCTCTAAAAGACTCAGTTACCAAAAAGTAGTCAAAGAGTATTTAAATGAACCATCAGTAAAGTCTGGTTTCTGTTTAGTGAATCAAAACCAAATAGTGCATCCAGTGCAATTCGATTCGCTAGCTTCAGTCTAATTCACTTTGAGGCGTTACTAATTAAACCCACGTTACTAACTGAACGGTTTACAAACACAACATCGACTCACCAATGTTGACCGAGTCCTCCCAGTCTTCCAGTGTCTCTGTAACTGTAAGCACATACACGTAGGTCCGATGCTTGCTATCCTGGTTCTGCTGTACAGAATGAGAAATATAAAGTTATCACGTGGCTACGCGATGTGTGAAACGCAGTAAAACATGCTTTGAGAAGGTGTGAAGATAAGATATTTATAAATGTTTATGAAATGAAGTCTTGTTAATTGAAGTATCAGCAACGTGCTAAGAGGGGTTGAAGTAACGTCTTATTTTATATAAGGCAGTTTGGCAGTCTTACCTCAAACACCCCCAGTAGCCTGCCAAGGGTGCCCCTCACACCAGCCTGTTTAAGCGGGAACAGACACAGAAAGAGCATTAGAGAGACCTTTTTGGTTTTAAATACGGCCTGAGACATTATGAAAGCAACTAACGAACACACTCTGTTCCTTCTAACATCACAATCTATGCATGATGCTCGATAGGGTTAAGGCACTTTAAAAAGGAAATGACTTCTGCTATGACATAAGCCGCAGCATGAGTCTATCAGTGTTAACAGCGGCTTAACAAGAAGATGAACACACCGAATTTCTGGAACCGTACCAGCTGAAGCTGACACATCAGGCCAGGACATTAGCACCGGCTCACTGATCCGGGAGACCTGAGCTGCGTGTTTCCACAACACAGGAGATTCCCGGACAACATAATGCTCACAAAAGAACATCATGTCTTCATTCAGACACTGCAAAATGCCCCAACCAGCCTGAGCTTACCCCGCAAATTGGGTTGATACGACCGCTCACAATCGGAACTGACAAACAACAAGGGGGGGGCAATTTCAGGGACTATGAGAGATTTTGTCTATTTAAAACACCCTGAGCGGGTTTTTGTCATCTCTGTGTAACCTCATCTGACACGGTCACATTTGCATGACCCTAGACAAACCCTAAAAACATTTCATTCTGTCAGCTGGAAAAGAACCAAATGTAAGCTTTTTAGGAGTTCAAATGTCATTTATATGGGCTGTCTACGTTAATTCAACATGACACAACCAATCTTTAGCTTATCTTTACAACAAACATCAAAAATTAAAAAAGATCTTTGGGACATCCCACCTCTGGCAAAGCCCCTAGGGGTAGCAGTTTGTGTCCCATGAGTGTTGCCATAGCCAGAAGCATGCCATAATTCAAAGACAGGTTTATGTCTCCTCCAGGGTCTCCCTAACACTTGAATGGCTTGAGTTACACCTTTTAAAACCATTATGTAACAAATAAATCCCTCGAAGTAAAAATAAAGTCTTGTGCCTAACGGATAAAATGGCAAAAATGGGTATTGGCTTAGTACGTGCAGTTTATTTTGTGTGTAATGCTATTATGCAACTGATATTTAAACCTCTGGACCATTCGATTTGAAATGATAGTAGAATTTAAAATGGCAACAAACTAAACCTGATTTATTTTACCGTCAGATACAGTACAGCTCACCTCTACTGTAAATGTCACTTATGGTTTGGAGTACCATAATTAATTTCTCTTAAAAAAAATTTAAAAAACTGACTGCAGTAATTAAGCTGCATTCAAATTGAGCAACCGCAAGCGTTCAAACATTGTGACTCTTGAACCTCTGGGACATGTACATTTCAGATGGACGACGTGGCCAGTGGTAACAGGACACGGTTTCTAAATGTCGCTCCAATGCTTCATAGCTGTCAACAAATTACCCTCTTGGCAACCTCTACGATGGCCCTTCAATGTCATGACACAGCCCATCCTTGAAACGAACAACATAACCATTAGCTCAGATGGACATGAAAAGATTCATTTAGCGAAGCCGCTTAAATTAAAGATGACAGAAAACAAACTCATGCCATATTGTGAATGACAATTGCGGAATCTATAGGGTGGTGGTGGTATCACATGACCATAGCTATCATACCGGTATCTGTAACAGTAAGAGTCAAAGGCGTTGCCAAAACTGAATGGAATGCAGTGAGGATGAGAGGATTTCACAGGCTTTTTATGGATAATTTCTTTATTATTAAAAGATAAGTTAGCTAATGTTTTAATTGTTCAATAGATAGTGCAACCAAATACAAAAACCACCATTTTTGTCCGTAAATTTGTCCAAAACAGCATTAGACCCTTATGATTTTCATTGTATGGACCGAATAAATAATATTGTATGGACCACATAAGAAAGCAATCCATGTAAGTTTGGAAAGCCATGTGGAATTTGATAGAATTGTTATTTTTGGGTCAACTATATCTTTAATATTACATCATATTTTAGACATTACATCATATTTTAGACATATTTAGATATTTATCCGCATCAGAATTTAAAATTGGCTTACTAAGATGATGACTATTTGCAGCTTGATACACAGTGTCACATATTACTTTTTTAAAAATAGTACCCAGCATATAGTATATACTGCTAAGTATGCAATAAGCAGTATGCATGGTGCAAAGCAAAAAAATCCTGGTGACAAGATATGGGACAGCTGCAAACCATAACTCACTTAAACATGAGCAAAGTCTCAAGGCCGACAGACCCTCAAAAGCCTGAGGAACCACTATTACCTAACAGACCACTTAATGATGCAACCCCAGCCCCCCTCCAGTAAACCAGTGAGGATAAGAAAAGTGTTTTCATTTTATTTTAATACATGGGGAAAAACCTCTTGTTATTCCTTTATTAATTGTATGTGATTCCTGCAAATTATTTAATTATTATTACATAATTCTGTTGTTCTCATATTAGATAGCACCGTAGTACTTACAAACCTTTTAAAATATACATTACCTTTCAACAGTTTGGATTTTTTTTTATGTCTTCAGTGTCACATGAGAAACTTTCTTATTATTCTAAATGTTGCTGCAACAGTGTTGAGATCTTAGAGGTTCATTTAAACTGTTTTCTAAGGAACAGGTTACTGAGCTCACCTCCTCATAGACCTCTCGAACCGCAGCTCCTCCAGGTTCCTCTTCTGGCTCCATACCTCCTCCTGGAACAATCCACTGATCTGGATGTCGACTGCTGCTAACAAGCAAAACCTGCCACACACATATTCACAAACAGAGCTTAGTCAGACACACCAAATCTAAGTGCTCATCAGCACTTTGTCAGAACATCTTGATTACATAACGGAGTCTAACCTGATACTGTTCACAGGACAAAAACACCATCCATCTGATAAACTTTCCTGGACATCCAGTAGCAATGTTGAGCTCATTTAATTTAAAATGATAGTCCAACCAAAGCCATTTCTGACAATATATGATTTGTATGATTTTATAAATAAATTACATTCTAAAGATAGTTATAACAGTTTCTGTTCATACAGGGTCCAAAACCATTAAAAGAGATCTTTATTAGGTGCTTTCTTGTAACTGCATATATGGTACATCATTGTAAATACCGTCGTACCGCAATATCAAGTTTTTTCAATACTACCGTGGTGGCATGACTCAATAAAACGCTAGGTCTTCTGAAGAAAGTTTGCTCAGGCGAATGGAGCGAACTGTAGGTGGCGGGAACTACAATTCCCATCAGCCCAGGCGTGGCCATCATTCTTTGCGGTCGCCACAGATCAGTGTTGCCAACTTGCAGACTAGCGACATTTTTCCCTAAAAGCGACTAGCGGCAAATCTAGAGACTTCTTGGACAAACCTCAGTGAGTCTCTGGTAGTGCGGCGTGAGCGCGAGCACTTGTTCTTGTTTTCTCGGCGCACGGACACCTCTCTCTGCATCTGTTCTGTTCAGCGAGCGGCTGAGAGGAGCAGAGCTTTCCATTAAAATAGATATTATGTTGCTTCTAACTCTATTTTACATGCAAACATAGCCAAAATCACAGCATAGCCATTGTCTATGTATTATGTGTACTTGGTTTCATTATTATGAATTATAAATTGAATTATAAACGATTATAAATTATAAAGGTTTTTAATCTAGACTAACATCTTGTAAGGTAGAGCTAGTTCAGTAGGGCTTATAATGGTGTGCATTTCAGTCACTATTTCATATTCATTCCGATTTTCTGACAACAGAAACCATTATATATCAGTGAAAACAGTTATATTGAGAATTAGGGGGTATTGAATAACATTATGTGACCACAGAGAAGCAAGATAATATTATGCACTGGTGTAATGAATATGCAAATTGATATATGACGTCATCTAGCTATCTAAAACGGGTTTTAAATCGGATGTGTGGAAGGTTTAATAATTTTTTTGTTATTAAAATTGAAAAATTTAAGTTCCTGTTTTAAAGTTTACAGATAAATGGCTAATGTTTGTGCCATTGATATGTTCAGTGTTCATGTAAACTGTTTAATAAACACTTCTGGCATTCTTAATTTGTTTTGTTTTTTTATGTAAATGATTGAATAAATACCGTGCCATTCATAACGAGGTATTACCGTACCGTGAAATTTTGATACTGTTACATTGAATGATTATTTGAACCAGTTTTTTGAAACAAACTGTCTTGCTTAACAAAATCTTCTGGCAAATAATGTGGTAAACAATGCTTTGTTTCTTTCCTTTCATAAGACCTCAACATATCATCTGATCCACTGGTATTGAAGGGAGAATTCACCCAAAAATGTAAATTCTGTCATTAATTGCTCACCATTATGTTGTTTTTCAAACCCACAAGACCTTCCTTCAACTTCATAACACAAATTAAGATATTTTTGATTAAATCTTTTGAAAGCTTTTCAACCCGGCAAAGACACCAATGCCACTAGAAACACTGTTAAGACATTGTTAAAATAATCCATGTGTCATTAATATCTCAACCTTAACTTTTGCGTAAAGAAAACCCAAATAACGACTTTAATTTATTCTAGTCCGTGTCAGAATTGTGTGCAGTGTGCGTTTCACAACAGTACCATGTACATATGTGTCGTGGTACTGTCGTGAATGCACAGCAGAGATTGACGGAAGAGTTGTTGAAAAAAATCGTTACTTTTGTTTTCTTTGCACACAAAAAGTTTTCTCGTAAAATTAAGTTGAACTATCGGACTACTTTAACAATGTCCTTATTACATTTTAGGTCTTGAATGTGTCAGTTGCACTGTTATCAACAGAAAACTTGTCCCGAAGATTTTACAGGTTTGGAAGGATGTGAGGATGAGTAATTAACAACAGATTTTATTTAATTAAATTTTTTGCTGTCTGATTTTTATTTACTCTCTAGAGTGATGGTGGCTGCTGACTTGCACTATGATGAATCACCTAGGACCATGGATTGTTAGCTAAAAATCATACTTTTGGGCTAACCTGAGGGCGAGTAAATAAATAAAGTAAATAGCAAAGAGTAAATAAAAAAAATGGTTTTCTGAGTGGTTGTTATGATGGATGTCTGACAGATAATTACAAGTTTGACTTCTTCCAAAAATGTTAACAGAGCAAATGCAATATTTTTCACTGAATTTTATATTAATTACGACTGCATTTCTGCTTCCATAATGAGCTAGTGTGATTCGATTGCATTACTCTAACTGAATGGCGTCACTCTCCACTACTCTTCTAGAAAGCAATCGTATATCTGTGGAATCACTTCTTATAAATAAACTACCAGCAACAGCTGCCTCAGCCATAGTGACAGATTCTGTCTGCTGAGAGTCAAGCTCTGCTTTGGGGTAAGAGTTGTGGGAGCAAAAACAGCTGCGGCCGGACCAGGTGACCATGAGAGATGTGGAGAAATCTCACAGGTTCAGCCTTCACAGCGCACAGTCATAGCCTTAGTTACCAACCAAAGAATCAATATGCCTGCTTATGAAGGTTCAGTAAGCATCATAATTACTGTATATAGAAAGCAGGATGCAATTAGCATTAAAGTTGCTCACCTTTAGTTAAGTGCACTTTTATTTCAGTAAGCTGTCAATATTTGGCTATGTAATATGGCAAGTAAAATTCACACTGACTCTTTCGATACGGTCGTCCTTGAATCTGATAAATTAATAAAACTAAGCCACAAGCGCAACAAAACATCTGGCAGCACTACTGTTTCTATGGGTTATTATTGCATGAAAGGTTGTAATATTAAATAAAACGCAGTACTTTTATCAAAAAAAAATTTATTTACAAATATTTTGATTATATTTTACATATAGTATATTGTATTGTATATTATAGTATATTGGAGAATTATGGGAAATTTCTTCCAACATATGTATAACATATGTTTAATCTCGTCATTAAAACATTAAAATCACTCTATTCTCCTATTTAATACTGTTCAGTGCTATACAAATACAAGTGATTGATTGATAACATAAAAGTTAAAAAGAATTTCATAAATCATGAATTTATTCAATTAAATGACCACTGCTGGTGCTTCTAATGCAAATAAAGGTATAAATATAATTTACAAAAGCTAAATAACAACATTTATGGGCAAATTTAAGATTTTTCCATTTTAAATTTTTCATTCCATTCTTAATCAAATTTAAAATTTACAAGCACCCTTTTTTTTACCTTTAACATTATTCAAATTATTTTAGTACCGCTCATACAATTATTACAGTTTTCATCAATATATTTGATTACCTATATTTATATTTATATAAGTTTTAGTAATTTTGTTTGTCATTTTGATTATTTGTTTAAAAAAAAAATTTATTTCAGTTTTAGTTATTTTAGTACATTGAGTGTAACTAAGATAAAATGCTTAATAAAGTGTTTTTAATACAATGTTATGTGTTATACCTGATTCAAATTTAAATGGAATTTAAACGACTTTATAATCCAGTTCTAAATGGTACACAACCCTACTGTTTATAGTTCAATCTACCAGCTAATGACGTTCAAAATCAAGGATAAAGAAAACATTCTAATTCAAGGACTGTTTGAAAGACTAAACAAATAGATAACCGTTTCTATGTCTTCTACCAAAAAAACATCACATTCTTTTGAATTACATTCCCTAAACAACTGCCTAATAAACTAATCAATCTTTTTTTTTCCTCAAATATACAAGAATGAATTAGCGTTATTAGTCCAATCCTTCACAGTCCTGAGCATCTGCTGACACACTGACCCAGTTCAGAGCCCCACTGACACTCAAGACGAAGAGCATGTTAAATCCCAGCATGAGTCTGAGGGGCACGTGTGGCCCCATCCCATCGTCATAAACACGACCCTGAATTTTTTCACTCCAGCAAACAGTGGCTGTCTTCCAGTCATCATAGACATCAGGGTCAGGGCTCTTTTTGACGTTTCAGGATAGTCTGTGAAACTACTTATGTACTAGTTCATAAAAAGTATTACAAGATTCACAAATGCCTTGAAACTTCTTAAATGTGTGTGTTCCTGGAAAACGAACCAATGACCTTACAGTTAGTTTACCACTAGTGTATTACAAGATTCAAAAATATTGTTAAACGTCTTACAGTGGATTGTCATGTGCGTCCCAAGAAATCAAACCTATGAACTTCCAGTTGCTAGTATACCAGAGAAGCTACGATCATGCCAAAATAACTAACGTTAATAACAGCATGTCAACACCAAATCTGGCAGCCAAGAAACATGCTTTCAAACCTTTCTCTTCATTTGCAAGTTTGAAAGGTAAAGCTCACAAGCCAAAGGAGGAAACGCTTCTGGCTTAAAATCAGTCACGTACAACACGCAACTGAGTGCCGTTTCATTCTGGTTTGTTTTTAAGGGTCATTGTTCATGTTCAGTCCACTGTATCATGTTCGCATTTAACTGGATCATTGTTGCTATGACTACTCCAGCACTACTCTGGCATTATTGTTATCGAACCAGCTTGACCATTTAAAAACTGCCCCAAAAGGTCCCTGAGGTGAATGCGGTCCTTGTGGTAGACCTGAAATTACAGCTTATCGCTAACATAAATGTTTGAACACTTAAACAATAGCTAGAGCTATAAAACCTACTTTTGTTTAGGGCGACTGCATCCAAAGACTAAAACAAGCAAAGCCACCACATTCAATACAAGTCATAAGTGGCTGAAAGAATGACAGTGGCTCAAACCAAAAGCTCACCCAAAAACACAAACACATTTTTCAGAAGCACTGCTTCAGCAGTATTCTTTCTGATTGTAAACACACATATAAACCACACTCGAAAGAGAACTACACTGAAAAGTCAACCATGTTTACATTACATTGTTTCAGTGATAAATTAGGCACAATTCTGTGTGTTCAACTTTTGACTTTTCCATTGTGTATATATGCATTTTTAATACATGTTTTAAAGTCATTATTTAATCCAACTGCCAAACATTTTTGGACACACACATATATATATATATATATTCAGAAAGGATTAAATTGACATAAATTGGTTAAAAGTGAGTAAAGTTATTTATTTTATAAAATTTTTTAGATTTTGGACAGGTTTTTTGAAAAGGAAATTTTTTTTATAAAATAAATAACTTTACTCACTTTTAACCAATTTATGTCAATTTAATCCTTTCTGAATAAACACATTATTTTATTTTATTTATTTATATATATATGACTCTGAACCACAAAACCAGTTTTAAGGAGCACAGGTAGCAATAGCCAAAAATACATTGGGGGCAGTTTCCTGAACAGGGTTAGACTAGTCCTAGATTAAAATAAATGTTAAAAGCTGTCTAAACTGGAAAAAGCTTGCACTGAGATATCTTAAAATACAT
>JAUCMT010000039.1:20273157-20293972 GCA_032357475.1 Enteromius thamalakanensis | reverse complement strand
CCTGGCCTAATCTAACTCCTATCCGGGAAACCGGCCCTGAATGTTTATTTAGTAATATGCATTTCTAAGAACATCATTTGGACAACTTTAAAGGCGATTTTCTCAGTATTTAGATTTTTTTGCAACCTCAGATTCCAGATTTTACAAATTGTTGTATCTCAGCCAAATACTGTCTTAAAGTTAGTTATTTGATTAAAGTTAATTTAATTTAATTAGTTAATTTAAAATGTTGTCTTTAATAACCCTCATGTCGTTCCAAAACAATGAAACCTTTGTTCATCTTCAGAACACAAATTAAGATATTTTTGATGATATCAGAGAGCCGTCTGACCCTCCATAGACAACATTACAAGTGATCCCAGAACTAGAAATGTAACAAAAACATTGGTAAAACAATTCATGTGACATCAGTGGCTCAACCTCACTTTTGCGATACTAATACTAATACTAATACTAATTTCCTGTGACTTAAGTCTTCCGCCTAGAGGAAAGCGTGCGCTTACGCAGTAATGTTCTCTAAAAAGGTAGAAAACCTAAATTAAAGGAGAAGAATGATTGAGTAAATGATGTTACTTTTTTTTTTTTTACAAACAAAGTAATCTCCTATCGTCGCAAAACTGTAGTTGATCCACTGATATCTCATGGACTTTTTTTACCGTTGATGCATTGCTGTCTATGGAGGGTCAAATGCCTCTGTAAATTTCATCAAAAATATCTTAATTTGTGTTCTGAAGACAAATGAAGGTCTAAGAGGTTTGCAACAACAATTTTTGGGTAAACTAACTCTTTAACAAACCATGCATGTATAAATCTCAGTTTCAAAAAATTGACCATTGGCTTCATGATCATATATTTTATATATATATATATATATATATATATATACATACACACACACACTTATTATGCAGATACTTATTTACAAACCAATTAAACCACATTAGTAACTGCATATCAACATCCTAGCATTGTGTTTTGCACTTTCTTCAGAAAATGTAAAAACCAAACACTTCAGCAAATGCATAACACCGACCAGACCATAATAGTGGTGAGCTTAGACAAGCACCTTTTTCACTTTCTTAGAAAAATGTGAAGATTCAGCTATTATTATTATGGGTCTTTGTGTGGTCTTGTTGTAGGAAAGGAGCACAAACAGCAGACGAGCTGACGCACTGCACTTAGTGCACTTCTCAAGGATGTGCAATGTTGTCGCCTGAACTCGGCCAACTGTCGCTATGACAGGAATGCACTGACGTCCACAGTAGAACAGTAGATGCTCAACTATTAAAATGATCAGGAGTCAATTGAAAGTACACAAAAAATTCTCCCCAAACAGGAGGATAAAAAAGCTGCAAAACTGCAACCAACAAAATCAATGAAACAGAAAACGACTAATAAAAAGCGGGGAAAAGAGTCCATCAGGGCACAGTGAGTGCTGTCATTCTGGTTCTATAAATTGCTGCTGATAGGTCACTTGGAGCCTCAGAACATAGTGTAACTTACCTCCTCTCCTCCCCCCTCTCAGTGCTAATCACATGGAGGAGAGACCTGGGAGACCAGGTCCTGTTGCAATGCGGAATATCCAGGGTCTGAAGCGCCCATGCCTCAACATGTCTTATGTAATCAAACTTCAACAGCTCTAGCGGTACTTGTTAATTAAAAACACACTGACTCGGTAGTTTGAACAAGTTTGAGTTCATTTAAGGAAAAGAAGACGTCTATGGGGGAGTGTGTTTGTGTATACAACAGCATTTTCCTGTAATTTCTGGGTGAACTACCAACATCAGGTCAAGCCCTCGTCTCGGAAGTCAAGAACACCTCGACTGTGACTGACATGTTTCATAATAGACAGTATTTTTAGTCTCAGCAGAACCTACTTTCAAGGAAGTCGCAAAATTTCACGGGTGATTGATTTCGCAGGTAACTGCACTTTGAGAATTGTCGATGAGAGACTTTACATTAGTTTGAATAGACATTTAAATTTTAGTTCCATTATAAAAAAGAGGGTGAGTAAATTATATAAGTGGTTAATATTTGGGTTATCGCTTTTTCTCATTTGACATGTTGACCATACAATGCATAAAACTCTTAATTAGCATGCACTAAATAGAGCCTATATTTCAACTGAGTCAAATACTTACCAAACTTGTGGCAGACCAATCAAATTAGATGAAAACTCATACCAGCATTGGCTGAAGTGGCACATTTACAAAGATTAGGCAACAACCCCGCTGCTTAAGAACATTGTGTCCCCATATTCTCTCTCTCATATAGACTACAAAACAGTATACAAATACCTTAAACCACAAAAACCATGAAAACATTAAACTGGAAAATGGGTAACAGCTGTGAGATATGATCTGGATGAGAAACCATGTCTTAAGCAGACGGACAGTTGCTACCTGTTGTGGACAGCTGTCATTACTCTGGAGTAAAGCTCATTGCTGTCTTTTAGTGAGCTGATCTCATTGATTACATTTATAACATCTGCCATCAGTCCTTCACGCCGAGTCATATATTTCTTGACATGAATCATGAATTAGTGGTCGTGAGAACTACCCATAAGAGTCTTATCATTGCGATCTTACTTGGGTGTAGTACAGTTCATATTTACTTTGGGGAGTTAAAAATTATGAAATATGGCAAGCCATTTTAACATTCTGTCATTAAAATGAACTAGTATCTATGTTTGTTAGTATTACTTACTAGGGAATACTTATACACTATACAAGAAGTTCCCATTAGTTAAAGTTGCTGATGTATGCTCACGTAAGTTAAATATTAGCAGATACAAAATTTTTATTAATAGGTCTCTTAATAGGAAATTGAAATTAACCTTATTTTTATTATTATTATTATTTGTTTCTGGTATATTCAGCTTTTATGGCACTTTACGCATTTTTTTTAGTCTTACTACTACAATTTTTTTTATGAATTATCCTTGAAAATGTGACTAGTAAAATAGGAAATGTTAGAAGATACAGAGCTGGAATAGATACAAGCCACTAGCATAAGTACAAGTAAAACTGGAATGGATACTAATGAAATATAGTAGTAACTAAGAAATAAATAGCAGTACCCATTGAATAGTAAACTAGATAAACTTGATTAGGTCAGAAGATTGTAGTTTATTCCTGCCACAGATATACATATAATATTCAATGGCAATGTTGCTTTTGTCGCTATTTGTTGGTTTCAATTGTTAACCTTTATTTAATTTAACTACGTTTAATGGGAGCTTATTGTAAAGTGTTACTAAATAAGCATCCAGCGACTGTTAGTTGGCTGACTTTATTTAAAGTAATAGTCATTGTAAATAAATAGTTAGTAACAAGGAATACAATTGACAAACGGCTTGTAATATCTATTTCTGACGTCTACAGTAGTAGTAGTACATGTAAACCACCAACCACATCTTTACTTTTTTCAGCTTTACCTCGTCCTCCCGATCGTTCTTGAAACACAGACACGCTGCTCGTTTTTTGAAGCCCTCTCCGTCATACGTCCTTGTCTGATTGGGCTTAAATTTCATCATGTGGGGTTTTCTCCGAACAAAACAAGAATACAAGTGTTCTCGGTCGCCTAGTTTTTGGATCCTACGCGCAACGCAGCTGCCTTTCAGGCCAAGAGCTGAAAGTCGTCCCAGATTTTCCAGCTTGATCATACAGTTTGCATTTATAAGAAGCGCCTCACGTTGAAGACATAATTCCTCTCTTGACAGCGGAGATTGTGAGTTGAGGTGCTCTGGTCTTGAGCATGGTGGCTGGTTGGTGCTGTGTGAACACTCCTCTGCTGCGGCTCTCCAGCTCTGCGCAGTCGCTTTAAATCAGCTGCAATAGGATCTGCGTTACAAACCCAAGATGCCATCAACAGATAGGCGTTTCCCTATTTGAAAATATGAATGAGACATCATCCCAGCCGCCAGACAAAAGAGGAAACTGATTCACGAGCGTCAGAAGAGGGTAGGATTGAACAATGTCGCATCGCTATCATTTATGTACAAATGTCAGCAGTTATTGTTTCAAAGTAACACCAAAGACAAAAGCCACGCTGCAGCGTTCTAACGGAGTGTGGTGATGTTGTATTGGCGCCATCTGCTGGTACCTTAAATCAAAACAAGCATTTGAGAGTGAAAAGACAGAACATGTTTCAGGAATAATTCATGAACTCTTTGATGTTGGTATTTTCGAATTAACACCTCGCTGACTTGAACAGCAAACCAATTTTTTTCCCCTGACAGGTTTGACGTGACTCGACTCGGTGAAAAGGTGTCACTTTAATAGCAGAAGAGTGGAAATGATACAAATAAAATGTACTGGAAACATTTACAATTTGATTGTTTAATAACGACAAAACGCTTTACTAAAACGTGCAACAACTTAGAGGTAAAAAAAAAATCTACGGGCTGTTATAACGAGTCAAAGAACCGATTCACTAAAAAGAACCGATTCACAGAAAGGAATCAAAAGAGCGACACTTACATTTTTCTTAAACATTAAAAAACCGTATGGGACTTAAATATTCAACAAATCGTTAAATATTAACTGCTGATAAAGTTAATGATGCAGACATCGCCTATATAGGCACAACAGGTAGGTACTATAAATTCATCACTGACCACAGGTTATTTTGGCCTAACGATAAACACTATGAAGTGACTAATATTTTCTCCAGCCTATGAAAGCCTTCTGAAGGGCAGGAAAACAGCAGACATGGAAAAACAAACGAGCAGTTAATGTGTTAGTCATTCTCGGAAATGTAATAAAACCACCACCATAAATATTTCTTATTAATCAACAGATTTTTATTTACAGAAAGAACAGAAATATGTGTGTGGACTGTTGTCATCACATTTTTAAAAAGCAGGATCTTTTTCCCCTTTCTATAGAAAGCAGGAACTTACAAACACAGCTGAAATTGACGCTTTAACCAAAGACCAATCGTGGGAAATTGAGACAAAGCCTTTATTGATCTTTTGCAATGTTTCTGCAAACATCACCACCCCTCATCCCTTTACTAAAATCTCACAACTCATCATACATCTCCACCCGCCCTCCCCCGCAACCATGGTGTTTCAAAATAAATGCTTAAGGGAAGAAACAGACAAACGAATATCAATGCACTGGACTGTGATGGACACAAGAAAATAAAAAGCACGCAATGATGGAGTTTTAAGAGTGCAATTAGTACAGCGATGGCAAGATAGATAAAACAAAACACTAAAACCGGATACACTAACAGAATTGTTATACTAAAAGAAATATTACGCACAAACTTCCTTCGCTCTAGCTCTACCTCGGCTGTAGTCCGAAACATAAATCAAGTCTACATTAGGGTTTACATCTTTAACAGTTTCTGTGACGGTGGAAGGACTTTCCAGTTGAACAATTTCCCAGGTGAAATGAATGTTTGCATGTGGTTTAAATCTGGAGTCTCTTTTCCGTTTTAGTGAACTTTTCTTGCTAGGTTGTCTAACAGGGTAGGTCTTCAGTTTGACAGATAGGGTGCTCTAAATGGGGGCTAGTCTGCTGCTCCTCATTTAAAAAAAAAAAAAAAAAAAATAGAGCAATGAGAAGAAAATAGGTTAAAAGAAATATAAAAAGTTTCACCCCCCTCCCACAAAACCCAAAAAAACAAAGGGACAGACGAATGACGGTCAGTTTTAATGCACGCTTCATAGCAGAAGTCTGCGGCTAGCTCCCCAACCACTGTAAAAGAAAGCCGTACGAGTAGATCATCTGCCCATGCATCTCAACAGAAGGTGAATCAGGACAAAGACATTTCTTTTGTACTAATGTGCATTTAAATCACAAATTGTCTGAAGTTTTCTTTTCTTTTACTTTTGTGTTAATATATTCTTTACAGTTTATCATATTTTTTTTTTCCTAAGACTGTGTCCTTTACATGAAAATGAATAGGTCTTGGCAGAACATGGAGTTGTTTTCACTCTTGACTTCCATTTTTTCTCTTTTCGTCTCCCCACATACATTTCTAGACTTCGATATTGTTTCCTGCATAAAGCCTGGTCCATGTTCGGGCTAAAAAAAAAGCAAACAAATGCATAGTTAATACACACGGAAGTGTTTTTTTTATTTATTTTTTACACTTAAATCCATGTAGAGATCAATTACTTGGTATCTTCATCAGAAAGCTGACTTCAACCCCAGTTGTGTGAACAAAAAGGGGGCAGATTTTTCCAATTCATTATGACTAACTGTAAAAAGCAATTAGTAACAGCAAAACAATGTACTTTCAAGGCAGCCACATGAGATAAGAGCTATTTCGCAAGAGCATCATTATGGATTAAGGCCTCTGGGACACACAGACTACCGCTGACCTCTTAAACCCCTTAAAGGAATAGTTTTTCTTTACTCACCCTCGAGGAGTTCCAAACCTGTATCAATTTCTTTGTTGTGCTGAACACGGACAATATTTTAAAGAATGTTTACAACCGGGCTGTTTGGGTCACTATTGACTTCCATAGTATTTTTTCCAACTATGGAAATCAATAGTGACCAAAACTGTTACAAACTTTCTTTAAAATATATCCCTTTTTAGATTTTTGTTCAATTTAGAGCAAATACATAGTAGAAATATCTATTATTCATTCTAGCTTTCAACAGATTGAGTGCTCACAATTTTAAACCTTTATGGTTTTTCTTGTGTTGAGCACAAAAGAAAAAGGTTTTTGTACACATATACTGGAAGCAATTCATTATTATATTGAAAATTTTTTTTGAAATATTTTGTGTTCTGCAGAAGTCAGTCAAGGTTTAGAATTTATGGAGGCCTGTTTCGCATGGAATAAAAAAAATAAATAAAAAGGTAACTGCTAGTTTTTTTTCATCTCACAATTTATAAAACTTTTTTTACAGAAAACCGAAATTGTTAAACCTAAAAATTAAACAATAACCTTTTTTATCTTTTATTCTGTGGTGGACCAAAAAAAATTAAAATAAATTAAAATTGCAAAAAAAGTCAGAATTTCAAGATATCAAATTCTAATATAATAAAATTCTAATGCATGTATATTGCAATTATAACTTTCTATCTCATAATTCCAATTATACATTTTACAAGTCTGAGTTCATAGTTGTGAGATTCTTATTACACTAGTTCATCCCAGAATTGCAGGTTTATATTGTGCAATATTTCTCAGAACTGATAAAGGCTGAATCATAAAAGAAACTGAAAATGACCTTTTCATTAGAAAATGAATTTCTTTTCAGAACCATCTATCCCTTTAAATGCATTTAACCAGCACCCACCTGTCTCTATGGCTTGAGCTTCATTAGTCTTCCACTGCTCTGCGACGTCGTTTGCTAGAGGATCATCAGGGTTGGGAGCGCTTAGTAATGCCTGGATTGATAGCAGCACTGTGCGGATCTGCAAGGCTGGAGACCACTTATCTGTGTTACATCATGCCATGGAGAGAGATAAACAAGAGAAAGAGCATTAGCAGAAAAGTACAGTAGCTGCTAGCTCCCATATGTGCTAATGTGCCTGGACAGTTGAGCAGAGAGATCATTCTCTGTGGGGTCAAAAGCATGATCCGAGATCCTCAATTTTTCCAAAAGAGATTAAATGTGCAAATATTTCACACTATGTGCACATTAGGTAAGCCAGCTATAACATTTAATAGATTGAAACATGAAGCTATTCCTCCGAGGCCAAGATAAAATAAGTCATCATAACTCATATTCATTTTCTCCCACAGACTACTCAAGGGACAAAATCCTAATTTCTCCATGTTATTGCCTACTTCAACCAAGAACGAAGGATAAAATAAGATTAGATATTTATCATTTTTACTATCTAATGTTTTGTTAGTACTGTGACAGACTTCAGAAATGAAAAAAAGATGAATAATAATGAAGTTTTATGTAGCAAGGAATTGTGTCTTTTTGCTTATGCTTCTCCCATTTTCTGCTCAATATGAGCAAAAACAGTTTGTCAGATACAAACAATTCAATAATATAATTACTGTAAATATTGACAGTCTAGCATTCACACTGATCAACGAATGAACGGAGAACAAAACTGTAATGTTTTAAAAACGCATTATGTGTTCAAGGAGGTGAAATATAGAAATAGGTCCTTTAGGATGTGATATCAAAATAATGAAGCATCTAGTCATCATCTGATTACCTTCAAAAGAGAAATGTTGCCATTTTAAAGACTAATGGCAGATAAAACAATGAACCATGTTTTGTTCCTTGTCTGCAGAAGGTGTTAGGGTTGGGCATCGTTTTGATTTGAACAATTCTGATTCCTTTAGATTTCGGTTATTTTCGATTCTCAATTCCGAATCTTTGTGGGCTGGAGTAACGTTGTTGTTCACCAAATTTGGTCAAGCGCTTTATTGGTAAACTACAATCACTTTCCTGATTGCTGTGACGAGGTAACATTACTAATGTTGGTTAGCGGAGGACGAGACAGTGGACCTGCGCAGCACGTCAAACACGCTACACTCCTTAATTTGTACCTCATGCAGGCGTAGGTGTTTCGTCATATTCGTAGTGCATCCTCCCGTGCAAGATATCATTTTGTCACATGTGTTGCACTGTGCCGACCCAGGCTTTTTTAGTGTGACATAAAGCCACACTTTTGAGCGCCGCTTACTGTGCTCCATAGCTGCAACTGAACAAGTGCGCGGCAAGCACTTCCGGAAATACGGTGGCCACAATGGAAATCAAAACTTGCGTGTTTGGAACCGATGATCGGAATCGAACAATTCCAATGCCATCGTTATTTTTTTAACGGTTCCAAATTGGAACCGGTTCTCGATGCCCAACCCTAGAAGGGGTGTCTTCCATTACAGCAAAATTTAAAGCATTATGCACTTGTGACATTTGTTTAGGTCAAGATTATTAAAATCAGCATGAGCTGTTATTTAGAAAGTCTTAGAAGATGGAAAAAATAAAATGGTCTCTCACCTTTCAAAATATCTAGACATATTCTTCCCAGCTTGTCTACATTGGGGTGATATATTTTGGTCATGAAGCGTACTTTCGGAGCTGCCATGGGATATTCTTCAGGAAGAAAGAGTTCAAGTTTAAAAGTTCCTCCCTCAAAGGGGGAATCTTGAGGTCCGGCGATGACCACATGGAAGTAGCGAGCGTTCCCCTCATCTGGCTCTGCCTTTATACCTGGCACCGGCTCTGCCAACAAACGCTGTGTTTCCTACACACACACACACAGACACATGGAAACAGGATGAATTAGGCTGGAACATCAAGAATCTACACAGTTAATATGTTAATTAGCAATTAGCCAAAGCACTGGTAGTGAGTAGGGGTGGCATGGTTCATGAAAAAAAACCGAACCGTTGGGTACGCTTGTCTCGGTTCGGTGCATGCGTCGCACGATTCGATGGTTCATCATGACATGCGCAATGTAGCCTCGTGCCCCGTATGTGACATCAGTGTGTTTCCCTTTTGCATGAAAGAATTGAGGTGTCTACGGTGTGGAGTGAGTGTTGAAGGTCACAATACTGGGCTCGGTCACATCAGCGCGAATCTGCGTCTGTGTTATAACGACGCTTTTTGCCTTCCTACAGTTGCTTAATAAAAGCGGGCTTTTCACACTAAAAAGTGCATAATGAGAAAAACAATTCGGTTACAGCTCTGTCGGACACAGGACTAGGACAGAAAAATGCGGCCCGATCTGCGCTCTATTACCTATGATGACAGCGCAAATAAAACAATAGATAGAACTGCGACTGTATGCAAGTATTGTGCAACACGCATCCAATTCAGTTTATGAATGATTGATAACTTTTTTAATAGCATACTGTATCCTAAATTGTGGATAATTAAGCTATATCATATTCTTTAGTACATTTCTGGAGAGTTAAAGATTAAAAGAAAAAATAACAAGAACCACACAGAACCCAAAACAGTGACCCTAAAACCATGATACAAACCGAACCGTGGGTTTTGTGAACCGTGCCCCTAGTAGTGAGACAGTCGAGTAAACAAATCAGTTGAAGCAGACAACATTTAACAAACATACTAAGCAGCTTTTACAAAAATGCCTTAGAAGAAAATATTACAGGTGCATCTAGACACAGAACAATAAAACTGACATATTTTAAGATATGTCAGAGGAAAATATTTTCAGTTTTAAAAGGTCAAACATGCAATTTAGTTTGGGGCTAGCTTAAGCCTTGTCTGTGAAACTGGGAGATACACTTTGTGAGCACTTGCTCTATCTCTGTGGAATTCTGCTTTTGGAAATTATTATAAAAAAAGTTTGGGTCAGCCATACATTTATCTTTGCTAGAAATTAATACTTTTATTCAGCAAAGATGCAATAAAATTATCAAAAGAACTTTCTATTACTCAAAAACTCCTGAAAAAAAATGCAGTTTTTAAACAAAAATATTAAGTAATATTTTATAACCATTTTGCAAATCTGCATATTAGAATCATAAGACACTGAATATTGGAGTAAAGGCCACTAAACATTCAGCTTTGCATGTACAAGAATAAATTAAATTTTAAAATACAGGGAATTAGTCATTCTATAATATTTTTCAATTTATTGCATTTTTAATCAAATAAACTGAGCCATGGTAAGCATAAGAGACTTCTTCCAAGAACATTTTAAAAGAAATGTACTGACCCCAGAATTTTAAATGCTACAATTGAACCGTGAAGGTTTCCTGAAAGACTATGTATCTTAAATAAGAAAAGTGTTTTAATGTAAATATCAACCAAGTCTCAAACCTTTTGGTTAAATATAGTTACTAATGTCAGAACTACAATATTTACATATAATACAGTACTCTTAACCTTCGTTAAGGCAGACACTGCTGGTTAGGCACTCACAATGTTTTTAGTAAACACTCTTTGCATGGCATTAGAAAACATTGCCTTGCAATTTCAATACCAATTCACAGTGCGTTCTTATTACATTATCAGACTTTATGCTGTACTGTAGCCTGCACTGTTCAATGACATTAAGCACTGTGACGGCAAAGCTGGAAAATTATTTAATTCATATTTTTACATATTTCAGATTTTTGTGGCAACCTCTAGAAAACTGTCCGAATGTGAAAATCAGACCTAAAATAATGCATTTTGTTTATATACCCGGCATTAAAGCAATGTTTTATCTAAAACCAAGTCTTCAAGGGTTAAACTGACTGGCATTAAAACTGAATCAAGACACTTTGCATCCTGTGAGAGAGACACAGGGCTGAACCTTAAAGCCCTTTGGAAACTCACACCCATATGACTAATGAGAATCTGATATCACCTGTGGAATGCTTGCGTCTGGAGACAACGCTCATCTGAGAACTGCTGTACTCTACACCTGAAAGAATGTCTACTCGGCATCTGAGAACTTGTACCAAATAGCGGACATTAAAATCTCAGTGTCACAAGCCTATTTCCAAAACCTACCACACCTGTTCTGTAACCAAGTTCAAAGGGCTATAGGATGATGAACCTGTAAAACAAGAATCTTCTACAAGAGCTTCCAGTTTTTTAGCTGGACAAAACTAGCACAAGATATTTTTATATTCCTGATTCACCAAAAACAACAATAATAATATTTATACATATAAATATACACTACCGTTCAAAAGCTTGAGTGGCACAATTATTTTTAAAGTTTATTAAGGTTTATTTAAGATGTTTTACATTTCAAATGTAAAATAACTTCTATTTTGAATACATCTTAAAATCTAAATTTCTTATTACTATCATCATCAATATAATTATTTTCAGAAATCTTTGATTAACATATACATTGCACTCTGAATGAAATTCCTCACATTTTTTCAGCTAACCCACAGACAAAACCATGCAGAGCAAACACAGACAAAAGAGGGGCTCGGGGGACATTAAGGATGCATTGCCAGCCCTCCAAATCACATTAGATAGTTAATTAACCTGAAGTATACATTTTATAGATGCAATCAATTAACAGTATCCACCCTGAGACCAAAAAATGCATAGGTGTGACTCACTAGATGGTAGCAGAAGTACCCACATATACCCAAAAAATACAGAGGCAAAGAGGATGCACTGGGCCATCTCTAATATATCTAATTTCTATCTTAAATATACAGAATGCATGCAGATCTGAGATATTATCAGGAGGAAGCAGCTTGTGTCATTTCACTAGCCTTAAATCTGTTCACTGTAAACAGTTCATTAAAACGTAAAAATGTGTTTATGTTTATTCAAAAATGATCTTTCTTTTGTGAAACACAAAAGGAGACAACAAAGAATATCAAATACTGACAGCTCAAGCCCCCATTTACATTCACTGCATTTTTTTCTAAAATGAAAGTGGATGGAGGCCGAGACTTTCTTTTTGTCTAACATTTCCTTCTGTGCTCCAGACTGTCATAAAACTTTTGTTTTTGGTTTAAACTGCACAAGTGAGACGATGACGATTTAAATCTGAATTTTTGTTGACCTGTCCCTTTAACTCAGCGTTACACGTTTTATTTTTCTGGGAGAATAAACAACAGTTTTCACTGAGGATGTTCTGTTCTTCAATTAATGTCTTATTTAATTATCTCTTCTTATATTTTATTTGACATTTCAGCTGTTTGAGGCCTGCAGTCATTAGCTCATTTAGCAGCAGAAGCACCGCAACAGCTTCCCTAGCCTACAGGAAGCGGGCGAGCCGAATTGTTTCGCTTATAATCGTATCCTTAATGACCAGATAATCATCCTGCGCGCAGGAAAACAGACATATGACTGTCTAGAAGTGAAATCGTTGTGGAAATAATTGCGTGACTGCTTATATCCGATAATTTTAACAAGTTTTACGCCTAGCTAGCGTCCCTGGAGCGGTTAGCTCGCGAGCTCAAACACAACAGCTCGAGCGTAAGCAATGAATAACCGCGAGCGTGCCTCTCTCACCATTTACACTTCAGTCAGTGCGGGATTAGTTGGGTTTTTGATTCTGTGCTGCAAATTATAATGGATAAGACACAGGCCCTTCGCCGTCTTTCACGGCGGTGGATGTATTTTTAACCCACCCATATTCGGGAGACGCGTGAATGTACTGAAACGGAAGTGGCTAACAAACAGAGTGCCAAACGCTAAGCCAGCTGTCGCTTCTCTCTGGTTGATAGTTTCAATGATATTTGATGATTTCGTGGTATTAGGATTAAAAAATAATGTCTAAAAATGCGCAGTGTGTCTCACTTCACGGTTACCTTAATGATCCTGCGGGGCAACCCTGCCATCTTGTCTCGAATGCGGATTTTAGCTTTGACTCTCGGTGCCTCTTACTTCGTTTGCATTGACGGCGGAGACGCAGTGCACACACGCCTTCCGGCGCGTTGCGTCTAGACGCACGCGGAAACGTACGAATTTGATGACATGGAAGTTGTAGTTTGTATTTAATGAACGCTGTTGCACATGATTAAAGCATGAAAACACAAGATTAAAGTGTTTTATGTAATTTATTCTGTGCAGTACTTTTTATGCTTTTTTAAGAATATTGAAAAAGTCTTTTTGATAAGCATGCAAATAAACGACTCCAGAAAAGCTGTTTTAACACTACATTTGCAGTCATTGAAACTATTACAGTCTGGTCAGCTGGTATTACTGATACTACGGAAATAGTCTATTCTGACATAATACTTAAAAAAACTGCAAAACGTAATCACTGATATGCAAGTTATAAGACTGTAGGTTGATTCATGAAGCACCTCTCTCTCTCTCTTTCTCTCTCTCTCTCTCTCTCTCTTTCTCTCTCTCTCTCTCTCTCTCTCTCTCTCTCTCTGTCTCTTTTCCCCTAATACCTCTTTTATTTGAACATGGGGAATGAAGTTTTTGGAGTAGATGCCACACAGAAATAACAATTGGACCTCTTCACAGCGGTGTACAAACTGAGTCTTTCAAAGGCTTACAGACACAGAGGAGCAGGTCATCACAGAAATGATGTCTCTTCAGATACTAAGACCAGGTATGAAAACTTTTTTGCCTAAAGACAACATTTATTTTTGTTTTTAATCAGTATGATTTCCCCTAAAATACTGTGACATGTTTGTAGACCATATAACATTTGTAAAAATATAATAACATTAGGCAAGATTGATATTCTTATGATATGGTCTAAATTTATACTACATTAAGCATTTATGTTCATATTATATTTATACAAGCATTTACACATCACAGTAGGGGATGTTCAAAAGTAGTGATGGATGAATAGATCTTAAAATTGAAATAGTTAAGACTCTGAGAGACTTTTAATTTTATGATGTATTAAACTAATACTAATGTTACACACACACACACAGTGCCATAAATTATGTTTGGAGAACAATCTAAAACATGCAAAGAACATATTGAACCATTTTAGAATTATGAATAGCGTAAGTACAAGCAAGTCCTAAACGGTAAAAGTAGTAGGCATAATAAACAGTAGGTAGAGAGAAACATCGCATGGTGATAATAAGGTAGCTGTTGGAATCCTCGGTTAAACCTTACCTAACTGTCAACCTGAATTATTTTAGTAAGTCAAAACGAGAGGAAATACTACCAGTGACCTCTTGTTCACAAATTAACCCTTAATATGTCTTATTATGGTCTTCAATGTGCTCTTCATCTGTTAATAACTGACTGGGTCTTCACTTGACCATGAAGTCTCCCATGGATCTGCACCCGTGACATGTTTCAATCCTCCCTCCCAAATACGCCTTTGTTCCAGCACATAGCAGCAGATGAACCATTGTCTAATCTATTGCCTTTTCCCGGTGCACATTGTGAACAGACAATACCAGCTGAATTAGAGGGACTACTGCTTTCACTGAGCACTTGATATGAATGGCAGGATCCATTCTGACAGGACTAAACCTAACTTCCTAGCACGGTTATATAGCATTTTAGCCAGTTCATTACACATTTCCATATGCCAGAAGAGCAGGGCTTTGAAGTTGTTTTTTGAGTGATTAAATGTGGGAAAGAAAAAAGAGTAGGAAAAAAACACTATTGGAGTAGAAATAAAAAGATTTAATACCATACTTTTTTCCTTGTTACTTAATTTTATTACATTTTATCTGTTCAGATTTATATTTATACATTATCAAAGATGACTTTGTTAGCTGTTATGACACTGCTGATTTGTAGATTGTAGACCAGATATTTGCTCTGTATTTTTATATATTGTTTTTATTCATTTTCTGTGGTAGTCATTTCTGACCCAAAGATCACCGATGTGACTTTTTAGTCTTTTCTAATCATGTTCACATTTTCGTTTTTGTGCTCATATAGCAAGTGCCACAAAAGTCACCAAGTTTGGTCTTCATTTGTACTATTCTGATTAAATAAAAACATCTCATAAAAAAAACCCTAATATACAGTGCGTACGGAAAGTATTCAGACCCCTTACATTTTTCACTCTTTTTTATATTGTTTTTATAAGTTCCTTTTTTCCCTCATTAATGTACAAACAGCACCCCAAAACACAGAATTGTTCAAATTTTTGCAGATTTAGTATTTAGCATTTCACATTTTTTCAAGTTTAGACATAATCCTGAAGCTTTGGAAAAAACTGATATTATATCTAGGGCTTTTCGAATTAAGGATTACAGTGTCATCTGCAAATTGACTTATTCGATATTCGTAATTAAAAATGGTGATTCCATTAATTTGAAGGTGATTTACGATTAGATATGCTAGCATTTGCGTACATAAAATAAATAGTTTTGGTGAGATAGGACAACCTTGTCTAATACCACATGAAATCTTGATTTTTGGTGTCATTCCGGGGTTGAGGGAGATTTTTATGATTTTGCAGAACTCTTCTCCAAATCCAAATTTTTTGAGTACCGTTAACATGAACTCATGTTCCACAGTGTCAAAAGCTTTGAAGAAATCTATGCATAAAATAAGACTGATTGATTGAATAAATGATTGGTAGTCAATCATATCTAGAATCAGTCGAATATGATTGTGAATATATCTTCCTTTTATAAAAGCTGATTGATACTCTTCGATGAGTTTTCCAATTACATGCTTTGAGCGATTTGCATGAACGAAAGCAAGAAGTTTATAATCACTGCATAGTAAGGTTATTGGTCTCCAGTTGTCTAGCATCGGCTTCACGACAACTCTGTGACTGTTCTTGAATGGTCCAGCTAGAGCCCTAACTTAAACCCAATTGAGCATTTCTGGAAAGACCTAAAAGTGGCTGTCCACCTACGTTTATCATCCAACCTGACAGAACTGGAGAGGAGGAATGCCCAAATCCAGGTGTGAAAAACATGTTGCATCTTTCCCAAAAAGACTTGTGGCTGTATTAGATCAAAAGAGGGCATCTACTAAATACTAAGCAAAGGGTCTGAATACTTAAGACCATGTGATATTTCAGTTTTTCTTTTTCAATAAATCTGCAAAAATATCAACAATTCTGTATTTTTCTGTCAATGTGGGGTGCTGTGTGTACATTAATGAGGAAAAAAAAAGAACTTAAATGATTTTAGCAAATGGCTGCAATATAACAAAGAGTGAAAACTTTAAGGGGGTCTGAATACTTTCCATGCTCACTGTACATATATATAAAGATTTTACACAGGAGTAGAAGTGATTAGTTTTGTTTGTGTGGTGCAGAAAATAAAATTACACACTGATACATTTTTGAAAAACTAGTTTTTTGAAAGTTGTTTTTCAGCAGTGCCATAAAGTGACATGAAACACCTCTTTTGATGATCATGTATTTTTACTACAGCTTGTGTGGCATTATGGAGACCAAACAGATGTGTTTCCTGTCTAATTGGACTGATCATCTATCTGGGCTGTGCTTCATCCTTCAACATCAGACCATTGACAACAGGCCTGCGCTCTGCCTTTTCTGCCACACGTAGTAGCAGCATATTAGGAGGCACTCAGCGAGCTGTGACCTTTGACCGCCTTCTAGTCAACATCGGAGAAGACTTCAATCCAGAGACGGGCACTTTCCGTTGCCGCCTGCCTGGTGCGTACTACTTCTCATTCACAGTGGGAAAGTTCCCGAAAAAGATGCTGTCGGTCATGCTTGTGAAGAACGGGATGGAGGTGCAAGCCATGGCATATGATGGGTACCAGAACCTGGGCCGTAAGGTTCAAAGCCAGAGCGTGATGATCACTCTGAAACCTATAGATATAATCTACCTGCTGCTTCAGGAGAATCCCAACTACGCCATTTACAGCAATGTCGGACCGTACATCACATTTAGCGGTTATCTCATCTACCCAGACTCTACATCTTCTGTTGGATATCTTAATAACCACCTATCTCCTCCAGGCCTCCATCTGCCGGGTTGTCCTCCCCCTGTTGATGCCTATTATGATTGGAGAAGAAGATCAACCATTGAGGAACCGCGTTCTGCATTTTCAGTGGCAAGAACTAGATCAGCGCTGGGAGAAAGCAGAGGGCATCGTGAAAGAGAGGCTCTCACGTTTGACGTAGAGTATGTGAACATTGGTGGCCATTTTAACAAAACATCCGGACATTTTACTTGCCACTTCCCTGGTGCGTACTACTTTGCATTTACTGTGGGAAAGCACCCTCGTCGTGCGGTTTCAGTGAAGCTGATGACGGGTAAAGGGGAGGTACGGGCCATGGTGTTCGATGAGGACATGTCACGCCGGAGAGAGATGCAGAGTCAGAGTTTGCTGTTGTCACTGAAAAGAGGAGACAGCGTCTGGTTGTACAGTCAGCAGGATGATGGATATGCAGTTTATAGCAACCAGGGAAGATTTACGACCTTCTCTGGTTTCCTGGTCTACCCTGATGGCGAATCAATGAACATAGACAGAACTTTCCCTTGAGAAGCAAAGGCAGCTACAGTACTCATTAATTCTTAGCTATGCCTTTAACCATTAGTTTTTGTACTAAATTAGTTAGTTTTTTTTGTACCCCTTAACATAGTACTATTGTTATGTGCTACTACAGATCACAATCCTAATGTAAATAAATACTGTATAATTTTTTATAATGTTTCATTAAGCATTAGGGCATTTCACACCTTAAATTGTTATCCCTGGGTCATAGAATCCTGTGCTATCAATCAATCATAGATATTAATAAGCTGACATTTAACCCTTCATTATCTATACCTTGGATTAAAGTTCTTATTTGCCTACACTGTAAAAAAAATTACATTGCATTTACTAGCTTTTGAGAATTGAGTTAGAACTAATCAAGCATTAAAAGTATATTAAAGTATATAAGTTCATATATTCAGATTTAAATTTAAGCTTTTAAGCACTAGCCTATATCACTTTTGTGAACTTATTAGAGAACATTAGTAAAAAGTTAATATTTCTAGATACTGTCTTGAATGAAAAATGTACACAGACACAATTGAAGCTGATTTTATTGTTGCATTTGAATTACTATTGACTAATACTTTAACAAATATTAAAAATGTCAGAGATCTTTGTTATGGTTTATTTTTATATTTTATTTAGCACACAACTGACACCTAAGTGTTTTGCTCCATAGTATTCATGCTTATGTTTTTCCTCTTTTAAAATGTTTTATTTTATCACAAAAAACTACAAATAATTATTTGCAGCAGTACAAAAAAACAAAGCAAAACAAAACACACGCACAGAAACAAAGAGAAGCAAGTACACAAGTATCATGAAAACTTCCAGAGTCACAATAAAAGACAATTTCAATAGAGCATAAATCATTACAATATTTATTTCATATAGGCTTTTACATTCTACAGTAAATTTATACAAATAAATAAATTTAAATGACTGTAAATTTACTAAAACAACAAAGAAATATAATTGTATACGATATGGAATCATAATAAACTCAACAAATAATATACAGACTAATAAATCATTGACTTCGAATGACATTTCTATGGAGACATCTGATGCTTAAACTACATTGGAATTAATGACTGGAAAAACCAAGTGAGCCTGGGTCGATTTGTGTTCACAGTGCATGTTGTTTGTGAACCGAACTTAGACTTGAAGAGTGGGCCAAAATCATGCGAACCGTACTCAGACCTCCGAAAAGGACTTAAAGGACCTCTGAAAAGTGTGAAAACACCCTAAATGTTATAAATATTATGTTTGCATTATATTATTATCCACTGGACTATAAACATTCATTATTAAATTAAAAAATGATACTTAAATTATAACCTCAGAGGGGTTCTGAAATGATACGGCTTTGTCTGACTCTGGCTCAGGCGTCTCAGGTTGGGAGTTTGAGTCCAGGATCTGTAAACATGGTGGACATGGTTTATTATAGTGCTGTCAAATGATTAATCACAATAAATCCCATCCAAAATAAAAGTTTTTTTTTTTTTTACATAATATATTTGTGTATGTGTTTATTTAATATGTATATATTTTATATTCATATCTACACAAATATGCTTATGTATATTTAGGCTATATCTTCAATTTGTTTATATATTATTTAAAACATAAATATTTAAATGTAGAATCCTTAAAATTCTTCAAAATACTGTGTGAGTGTTTATTTATACTGTGTGTGTCTGTGTTTATATATACTATGTACACATACATATACAGTATAAATATAAAAAACACGTTTAATTTGGATGTGATTAATCACTATTAAAAACAGCACTAGTTCATTATTAATTAATATATTACATTTGAAATGTCATCATTTTGTGTATGATCCATTGGCTCACCTGGTGCTTTCTACAAGATTTCATTTCTGTGTCAGCATACGCCACAAAATGAATTAATGTGTAGATTCTGAAACAAAAGAACATCGTTAATTACTTATATACTGTACATTAAAACAGGATGATTAATTCAGGATGATTTATATATTCACACTTAGTGTTACAATTTCGATGTATATACATTAATATGTGAATTACACTTTTGATTTTCTTCTTTTTATTAAAATACTAAAACAAAACAGGGCTCAATTTGTGTGCATGTTTAGTTACCTGTGGTAAAGCATTGCAACAAACTGCATCAACAGCAACGACGCAAAACTCAGAAGAAACATTAGTGCAATGGGATCTATGGAAAACACTTCTGTTGGGTCATAAGTTCCTTTGGGATAGAGTTTTGGGATCTTTATAGAGACTGAGTCACCAATCGCCTGAAGGAAGAAAGTTGTCACCAGCCAAAGTGCATTGCAGAAGAAAAAGGCAAAGGTAACCTGTAACAAAAAGAAAAGCAAAACAACATGAAAACAATTACTGTTCTGGAGCAAACACATTTGACAAAACCACATAAAATATAACTTTTTAAATACTGACATACTTTATTTCTTTAGCTAACCTTATTTCGAAGTTCTTTCAGATCATCTGCAACTTTTTCCTGTAGTTCTTTGTTCTCTTCTAGAGGCTTCAGATATTTTTTCTGCAGTTCAATCCAGAAGTTCCTTTCATCCTGCAACATTTAAAATGAAACAGAGGCATTAAAACATATCAGTGGAAATGTAATTATTGCTAATATCTCATCAGTAACTCAATGCATGATATATCAGCTATATATAAATATATTTAAATTATAATATTAATTACAAATATTTTGTTTTATCCGGTTAGACTTACCATAGCAAGTTTAGATTCACCCAAGAGAAATTCACAAGAATTCATCTGCAGATGTTCAATCCAATCTTTTGGAATTATAGGTTATTAGTTTAATGGTGATCAAAAAATTCTGTTACTATTTATGGTATTTATTTTCTCATTAATTTCTATTAATTTATTTCTATTGCTGAACACAAAAGAAGCTATTTTGAATACTAAGGTTAATAGCCAGTTTCTTTTCTTCTCTTCTCTTCTCTTCTCTTCTCTTCTCTTCTCTTCTCTTCTCTTCTCTTCTCTTCTCTTCTCTTC
>JAUCMT010000039.1:20254543-20271037 GCA_032357475.1 Enteromius thamalakanensis | reverse complement strand
ACACAAAAGAAGCTATTTTGAATACTAAGGTTAATAGCCAGTTTCTTTTCTCTTTTCTTTTCTTTTCTTTTCTTTTCTTTTCTTTTCTTTTCTTTTCTTTTCTTTTCTTTTCTTTTCTTCTCTTCTCTTCTCTTCTCTTCTCTTCTCTTCTCTTCTCTTCTCGTTCTTTTATGTATTCATCTTGAGCAGACTGAATGGGAAAGATGGGGGGAGGGATTTAGATAGAAACAAATGGACAGAGACTCTGTGGGGTGTCTCGAAGATGTTTCTCTTGTCTTATGCATTTAGAAGCAAGTATCCAAGTTTTCGCACAAACTGTTCCGTCCTGAGTCACAATGACAATTTCAAAAGAGCATATATCACTTTGACTTATTTAAATGCACTCTACTGTAAATGTGTTCAAAGAATTAGATTTTATAAATATTTCTATAACTGTGAATTTAACATGTTTATTTAGTGCAGTTTTTTTTTATGTGGTGGTATGGTGTATGGAACGGAAATAATAAAATAAAAATAAATAATTAATTTGCTAACAAACTACATATAATTGGCCGTTTCATGTAAAGACAATAACAATAACAATATTCAGTACTATGTTGATTTTGATTAGTTTAATTAATTTGCATACCATATAATTACAACCCTAAATTTAAACCCTATTGAAGAAATCAAGTGACTAAATGTTGCAGGTGTTAGTTTGTCCCATTCTTCCTGCAAACAATGTTTTATGTGCGCAACAGAGTCTTTGTTGATGCACTTTTTGTTTCAAAACGCGCTAAACATATTATTTGCTGAAATAAGCGTCCCTGGAAAAGACGTCTTGAAGGCAGCATTTGTTCCTCCAAAACTGAGATATACTTCTCAGCATTGATGGTGCCATCGCAGAAGTGCAAGTTACCTTTGCCAAAGACACTGACACAACCCCTTACCATGACAGACCCTGGCTTTTGGACTTGTACCTGGTAACAGTCTGGATGGTCCTTTTTTTCTTTGGTCCGCAGCACACAGCGTCCAATTCTTCCATAAAAGATGTGAAAAACCAATTTGTCTGACCACAATACACGTTTCCACTTCACAATGGACCATCCTAGATGTCTCCGAGCCCAGAGAAGTTGACGGCGCTTCTGGACACTATTTATGTAGGGCTTCCTTTTAACACAGTACAGTTTTATCTGGCATTTCCTAAAGTAACTATGTACTGTAGCTCTTGAGAGTGACTTCCTGAAGAGGGCCTTGAGCCCACACAGTTATATAATTTATTGATGAATGACAGTTTTTAATGCAGTGGCGTCTGAGGGCTCGGAAATCAAAGACATTCAATTTAGGCTTGCACCTTTGGCCTTTGCGCACGGTAATTTCTCCAGATTCCCTGATTCTTTTTGCTACGTTATGCACTGTAGAGGGAGAAATGCCCAAATCTCTTCCTATCTTTCTTTGAGAAACGCTTTTCTTCATTCTTTCCAAGATTTTTGCCCGCACTTGGTGGCAAACTGGCGATCCTCTGCCCGTCTTTGGAGTAGGCCTTTCCTCTATGCTGCTTTTGTACCGAATCATGATTGAAAGCACCAGTTTCAAATCACATCATTATTTAGTTATTATACCTCATTACAACCCCTGAATTGAACACAACTTTAAAAACAACATTAAAATGAGAGAAAAGTTCAAAAGAGTATTTATTTATATGTATATCTTTAATGTATTTACATAAACTCTACAGTACATGTGTTTGAATATTAATATATATAAACCAGTTATTTAGTGCAGTTCATTAGTAAAAAGAAAACGAGAAAGAAATAGTGGTACATTAAATAGCAAAAGGGATAAATTAAAAAAAATACACTGCCTAACAAACTACACATAATCTGCCCGTTTCTTGTACTGTCAATAATATTCAATGCTAATATTCAGTACTATTTAATTTACTGTGACTCACTTAATTCATTAATTGTCAGGCATGCTTTTTAACTCTAAATTCAGGTTTAAAAATGAAATAAATATTCAGAACATTCTATTTGCACTATGTTATTATTCACAGGACTTTATTCTGGCGTGACAGCTCTTGGAGAGATCGGCACGGTAATGTACATGACAATGTTAATGTATTTGGTCTTGGTGGAATAGATCTGCTAGGCTGCTGCTGTAAAGCAAATATGGTGACTTGCTACTGCCAATACATCTGCAACATGCTGCTGCTGAGCATAATAAAATATAAGTGACATAACCCCCTATAGCACAGATGAATCACCTTGTAGCAGATCTATACAGGTGGAGCAGGGGGAGGTGGAGGGTTTCTGAAGCGCACTGCAAAACTGCTAAAGCAAACACTACTGATATACTTGAATGTCGAGCAGAGAGCTGGGTGCCCATTCAGAAGAGAACCAATCAGCTCTGCTGTGTGGTAATGATGTCATTAGGTCAGACAGAGTTAGACCTGATTGGACCGCACCACCATTTAGAGTTCATGCCAGAACAATGTAATTAAATGAAAAACATTATACTGAAGTTATAGACCTAAAAGATGGGTTCTGAAGGCATAAAGCTGAGTCTTGCTCATATTTCTTAGGCTGGTGGTTTGATTCCTGGATCTGTGAAACATGATAGAGTGGGTTCATTTAAAAAAAAACTATAACATTTAAAATATCACGATTTTGTGTGTGATCTGTTGGCTCACCATATTTGAATGTGACTGCTTTCTACAATATTTAATTTCTGTGTCAGCATATGCCACAAAATGGATTAATGTGTAGATTCTGAAACAAAAGAACATAATCCATTACATTTTTATTTTTAATCAGTAATCATGATTTAATTCTTGTGTGCATGTTTAGTTACCTGTGGTAAAGCATTGCAACAAACTGCATTGACAGCAGTACTGCGAAGCTCAGTAGAAACATTAGTGCGATTGGATCTAGGGAAAACACTTCTGTTGGGTCATAAGTCCCATTGGGATAGATTTTTGGGATTTTTATAGAGACTGAGTCACCAATCGCCTGAAGGAAGAAGGTTGTCACCAGCCAAAGTGCATTGCAGAAGAAAAAAGCAAAGGTAACCTGTAACAAAAAGAAAAGCAAGACAACATGAAAACAAATCTTTATTGTTTCAGAGCAAATACTTTGGAGAAAACCAGTATTTTTTTACATACTGATATACTTTATTTCTTTAGCTTACCTTATTTCGAAGTTCTTTCAGATCATCTGCAACTTTTTCCTGTTGTTCTTTATGCTCTTTCAGAGGCTCCAGATATTTCTTCTGCAGTTCAATCCAGAAGTCGATTTCATCCTGCAACATTTAAAATGAAACAGAGGCATTTAAACATATCAGAGGAAACGTAATTATTGCTAATATCTAATCAGTAACGTATAAAAGGATGACTTGGTTAAAAACATTGAAAATATACAGTTGGCATATCTGCAGCGACATAAGCAGAAATGCATTTCAATAATACAATAAAAAACAACAAGATAATAAACTAATAATATTTTAATGAAATAAAAAAATAAAATATGAATTTCTTATATTTTGTTATTTGACTTACCAAACCCAGTGCAGATTCATCCAAAGGAATTTCGTAAGATTTCTTCTGTAGATGTTCAATCCAAGCTTTTGTATTAAACATATATTAGTTTAAATGGTCGTCAAATTCAAAAATTCTAACCAGAATATTGCAATATTATTATTAGAAGTCACACTTACTTTGATGAGGACTAAGCTGAAATTCATGATCTCTATATTTTAGGGATACAGTATTATTTTTAGTAGTAATAGTATTCCTACATTGTCCAATTGTGTGGACGAGTTTTTACCTTAGTGTTTCCATGGGAATGTGTGGCTTTTCAGTTGTTGTAGTTTCTGCTGGTAATGTCTTCTCACTTGGATCTTCAGATTCCAAGCATGGACATTTGCAGCATGTGGCGTTCATGATTTTCTCCTTGATGGTATCGACTGCTGTAGTTTTAGCCTGGCTGCCAGTTTCACGAGTGCCCCACGTGACATTGTTCATGTTGACTATAGAGTAAATAGTTAGGAGAAGATACCCACTGGGAATGCAGAGGAAGTATAACAATCCATAGATGACCAATGAGAACTCCTGAGGGTGTAAAGCTGCCGTGATGATGTACAAAACCACCATACCGATGAGGAACAGACCACTGGGGGTCAGAAAGGTATTTTGCTTCACTAAATCACCTGAGAGTTGATAAGAGAAGAGCAAGTATTATCGATATAGGTTAGATTGTATTGCTACCTTTTAGAAAAAAGGGTGTTGTGATGTTTAATATTAAAAGTTTATGTAAAATCATTACTGGTACTTTTTTATCAGTTTAATACATCGTTGAAAAAGAAAAAGCTTTATCAATTTAGTTATTTAGTTTTAAATCTTACTGTTCCAACTGGAAAAGAAAATAACACTAGAAAGTTCTGATTAAACTAAAAGATACTTGAAGACAAAAAAAAAGTTACCTATGATTGAGAGTACTGTTCCCGCCATGAGAAATGCATACAAGATACTCATGATTTCTGCAATTTTTATCTGTGTGTCAGATTTGAGTTTGAAGCACAGGATGAGGTAGACAGTAGGGGGCACTATGGCCAAAGCTAGGGCTATATTTTCATCCATTTTTAAGATAAACACAAAGCTTCCTGCAAGATAAACCAAGCAATTTAATAGATATTTTGGACAAACTGTAAAACATATATTCCTCATGCCATACTGCTGAAACAGAATAAATCAAATAAGCACAAATAATTTACTTTGTGTTTTATTTTTACTTTCTAGATTGTAAAGCTTTACCTGATATCATGAGACAGATAGTGGCAGGGCCCAGGATGGAAGCTGCCATGCTGAAAATCTGGTACAAGATGTAAAGTTTTGAAATAGAGCTGTTCCTCTGAGAGGTCAGTCTTCCTGAGCCCAAGAGGTCGATGGTGTTGGCCATGGTAGAGGGTCCCCAGCGTCTGCGCTGGTTGTAGAACTCTTTAAAATCCTGTGGAGCGTTGGTGTAGGCATCAGATGCTGCGTTATACTCCACCCTCCAGCCCTGCTGCAGCAGCAGAGTGCACAGCCAGCGGTCCTCACCTGACATTAAACCAGACACAAACAAAGATTGAATTACTATAGTCTTAGCAGAACTGATATCATTTGCCAGTGGATAGCTTCAAGCGGACCTTGATCATACTGGACGTATTGGCTGGCTTCAATGGCTTTGGTTGTGTATCTCTTCATGACGTTGTCGTCCATGAGTGCAGCTCCTCTGAAAAGACTGAAACATCCAGGGCTGCACAGTACACAGCCGAACACATGCTCCGCAGTCTTTTGCAGCCAGTGGCCTACTGCATATTCAAACTTCTGATACCACACCATGGGCCCTTCAAGCAAAAATGATCTGATTAGTCAATTTAAACCCATTAAAATCTATCCATAAGTAGTCCCTAGTGCGTTTTTAGAATAGTTTTTTGTCTGCTTCTCTTTTAAGAGTGGGTGTCAGATATTCTAATAAACATCTAGAAGGGGAATTGTTAAATTAATAATTTTGTACATCAGCAGCTTTGCACTGCTGTGACCACTTCATCCAACAGTTCTGTTATAGAGTCTATTCCACGTATTATGTATTTCAGCAAACGCTACCATTCATTAAACTTTATCAAAAGTCACATGATGTAGCTTTATATATCCAACCTGTGCCTGTGGGATGAATCCTGCCACAGGCAGCTCCAACTTCTGGGTAGAGTTTAAGTCTGTCTATTAACAACATGACTGCTGACGGCTGGAAATCAGTATCTCCATCCAGGGCCAAGATGTACGTGTTCTCCCTGTCTTTCTAAAGAGCGATAAAAAACACACTGTAGTCAAATATTCTAGCTGTTTTTCTATTATTCTGTAGATAGTCTAATAATAATCTACTAACCTTCAATTTCCCCTTAAGGTCATCCATTTCCTCACCTGCCTTAAGACCTTTGAAGTACTGTCTGTTGAGTCTCCAGCCAAGAATGTAATACAAGTACATTATCTGCAAACACAGATGATTAGAGAAGTCCAGGTTGTCTGTGTTTTAACCAGCTCTTTAATGAATCTTACCTGTGACCATCTTTTTTTGTGACGGATAAGTGTCTTGTCTTTAAGGTGAACCATTATCAAATTGCCTTTAGGGAGGGTGTATTCCAGTCGACCCCCATAAGGGGTGTTTATGATCTTCTGGTGTGGTAGTGCTGCCTTCTGCTTGAATACACATGGATCCTCTTCACTGAAAATGCTAAGGTAGATGCAGTATTAGTAGATAAGTTCTGAGAACACATACACAGACATAGTAGAGGAAAATATGTACCTGTAAACTTCTTTAATAACATCCACAAGAATTTCAGCATATTCATTTGCATGCCTTCCATTATCAACATCCTTGAAAGCATCATCAAAATAAATATGGAATTCAAACTGGACATCGCTCTGTTCTTTGGTCTTGGGCCTGTATTTATCGAGCCTGATAGTAAAAGAAATATTGTTTCAATTAAAATACAAATGAATTATTTACACGTTGACTGAGTGTAGTCTGTGTTTACCTGAACATAGAGATTATTATCTTCATCATTTCATCGTAGGTCTCGTGCCACATCGTTGCACACAGAAACACTTTGATGGTTTCTTTTACACTGAGGAGTACATTAAATATTTATGAAGTCAAGAAAAGTTGATATACCTGCATTTATTCTATTGCAGGTATTTTTGGTAAACGTGAGATGTTGATATGTTTTTTTTTTGAGGAGATACACGTGAAACCTGTAGGGTTCTCTTTCTCAGATTAAACATTTACTTTTGCTCTTAGAGAAAAAACTATAGCATTTAACAGATCTCATTTGTCATTGTAATGGGAGCACCTTTTACTGTGTACCACGATTTGACCTAGAGTGTTGCAACCTCTGTGGCTCTGTCTGACCATCATCAGCGGGAACCATCTCCCGAATATTAGTTCCTACCCAGACCTGTTTCACCCACGCACCTCGGGGACTTCCCCTCCAGGTGTTTCCAATATTCTCCGCTATTTAAGGAAGCGGTTTTGACTCATTCAACGCGAAGTTTTGTTCTCGTGACAATTCCGAGCGTTTACCCCTGTGGTTTGTTTATTGCATTTGGATTTTGACTTAGACTGTTTCCCGGACTTTGATTCTCGCCTGTGACCTCGACCTTTGCTTGGATTATCGACTTTGATTACTGCCTGATACCCCGAACTCTGCCTGGCCCCGGTATTGTCTTTCTTTGTCTGCATTGTGTCTGTCTGCTCCTGATTGAACCCTGCCTGTTCTGTTTATGACTCTGTCTAATTAACGGTGTGCAAATGGATATATCGTCTGCCGAGCTTGCATCATAGAAAACCTTGCCGAACCCAGATTCAGCCACCGTTTGTCAACTAGCCATGGAGGTGGGTTGTCAAGCCGCACTGCTGCAAACGGAGGATATGGGGCAATCGCTGCAAGCTTTAAACACCTCCGTGCAATCACTTAACGCCACTGTTACTGCTCTCACTCAACCTCCCGCACCACCTCCAGCCGCTGCGGCACCATTACAAGCACTCATGCCCAGATCCACCAGTCATGCTGCACGACTGTCTCTCCCGGAAAAATACAACGGCACCCCCGGGAGATGCAAGGGATTTCTTATGCAATGCAGCATATACATCAAGGAACCTTATCCGCGGCTGAGTACACACTATGGTATAGAACCCTAGCAGCACAGACTAGATGGCCACCCGAACTGCTGAAGGCCCTGTATAGAAAAGGCTTAACCCGTGAGTTGCAGTCGGAGTTGTCATGCAGGGATGAGGGGAAAACATTTGAGCAGTTTATGGAGCTGTCCATACACATTGACCACCTGATTAGCTCACGTCGTGGACGCCCCATGCCAGCTGCCCGATCACTTCCCTCAACCTCATCCTACAATCCACCAGAGCCTATGCAAATCGGATGAACCCACCTGGCGGATGAGAAAAGAGATCACCGCATCCGGGACAACCTCTGTCTTTACTGCGGTCAAGCGGGACACGTCCGAGTCAGCTGCTTCCTGGGGCCACACCACCCAAGGGTAGAGTCTTTCCTCTGTCTCAACCAGGAACCTAAGCCATGAAAACCTACATCAGAGAGGAACTCGAGAAAGGATTTATCTGGCCCTCAACCTCACCAGCATCGGCCGGATTCTTCTTTGTCAAAAAAAAGGATGGGAGTCTTCAGCCATGCATAGACTATCGGGGTCTCAAAGATGTCACGGTAAAATATCGATACCCTCTTCCCCTTGTACCATCCGCTCTGGAGCAGCTTCCTAATGCACGCTACTTCACTAAGTTGGACTTAAGAAGCGCCTACAATCTCATTCGAATCAGGAAAGGGGACGAGTGGAAAACGACCTTCTCAACTACTACGGGGCACTATGAGTACCGGGTTATGCCCTTTGGCCTCTCCAATAGTCCATATGTTTTCCAGGCCCTGGTCAACGACATCTTCCGGGCAGAACTCAACCACTTTGTGATTGTTTATATAGACAACATTCTCATTTATTTAGAGACCTACCAGGATCATCTTCAACACGTCAGAAGCGTTCTCCGCCATCTAATACATCGCCATGAATTGCCATGGAGGAGAATAAGGTGACAAAGGTTCCTGGGGTTTGCCAATTTTTATCGCCGGTTCATAAGAAATTTCAGTAAAGTGGCCACACCGCTCACCAACCTGACTAAAAAGGGACCCACGACTCCTCACTGGGACCCACAGAGTGAACAAGCCTTCACAGACCTCAAAGCAAGGTTTACCTCAGCTCTAATACTCTATCATCCTGACCCTGACAAAGAATTCACAGTGGAAGTGGACGCCTCCAGTACCGGGATCTGAGCTGTGCTGTCGCAGCGAACCAAGCAAGTTATATCCCTGTGCATTCTACTCCCGAAAGCTTACCAAGGCCGAGTGTAATTACAATGTTGGAGACCGAGAGCTGCTTGCCATGAAGTCCGCCCTGGAAGAATGGCGCCACTGGCTGGAGGGGTCTAAATTACTTTTTGTTGTACTAACTGATCACCGCAACCTTGAAAACATCCGTAGTGCAAAACGACTCAACTCCCGACAAGCACTCTTGGCGTTATTCTTCACCCGCTTCGACTTCCACATCACCTACATACCAGGTTCAAAGAACGGTAAAGCTGATGCCCTCTCTCTGCAATATGACCCTCCGACCAACCCTAACCCACCAGAGTTCATTATCTCCCCTCCACGAATCGTCGCTCCCATAAGATGGGATATTCAGGCAGAAATCTCCGAAGCACTAACCACAGATCCCGCTCCTCCAGAATGCCCTCAGGACCGTGTTTACGTCTCTGGTCCTCTCAGCCAAAAACTGCTCCATCTTATACATGACTCTCCAAGTGCCGGTCATCCAGGCATCACCGCCACAACTGAACTTGTCACCAACCGCTACTGGCGGCCAACGTTGGCCGGGGACGTCATCCAATTCGTCCACCATTGTCCCACCTATAACATCACAAAATCATCTCATCAGAAACCAGCAGGATTACTTGAACCTTTACCGGTGCCCCAGAGACCCTGGTCTCACATCGCCATGGACTTCGTCACGGATTTGCCCATGTCTAGAGGATACACCACCATACTGACTATAATTGACCGCTTCTCCAAAGCCTGCCGGCTCATTCCACCCGCCAAACTGCCTACGGCTTGGGAAACTGCTCAGGTCATCATGGATCAAGTATTAAGGTTTTACAGCATACCCAAGGATATAGTCACAGACCGAGGTCCTCAATTCACCTTCCGTCTATGGAAAGATTTCTGCACACAGATGAACATAAATGTAAGCCTTTCCTCCGGCTATCATCCTCAATCCAATGGACAAGCGGAGAGACTTAACCAGGAACTCACCCGTTTTCTTCGATCCTACTGCCACAACAATCAGCAAGATTTGAGTCTCTATCTTCTATGGGCTGAGTACACCCAAAATTCTCTACAGAAACCCGCCACCGGTATGACACCATTCAAATGCATACTAGGATTTTAGCCTCCCATGTTCCCCTGGACCGGGGAACCAACCAGCTTCCTTGCTCTGGACCACTGGCTTCTTCAAAGCGAGAATACCTGGAACCAAGCTCACGTTCATCTACAACGTGCTGTAAGAAGGCTCACCGAACAGGCTAACCGCCACAGGAGACCTAACCTGGTCTATGAGCCTGGACAGTGGGTCTGGCTCTCTACTTGGAACCTACATATTCAGCGATCCTGCAAGAAACTCAACCCGAGGTACGTGGGTCCATTAAAAATTATCCGTCAAATCACACCAGTTTCCTTTAGATTTGAATTACCATCTCGATATCATATCTCACCCACCTTTCATGTTTCCCTGTTAAAGCCCGCTGATGCTCCGGAAGGACAGAGGGACCTAGACGAGGATGCCAACCCCGAGGTACCCCCCCTGATCATCGACGGAGACGAGACATACCAGGTCCGAGAAATCCTGGACTCACGGCGTCGGGGTACCAACCTTCAATACCTCATCGACTGGGAGGGATATGGACCCCAGGAACGATCCTGGGTTAATGCTCGAGACATCCTCGACCCCTCTCTAACCGAGGCCTACCATCTCGATCATCCTGATCGCCCTGCACCCAGATCACGTAGTAGACCCCGACGTCGAACCTCTCGCTTCAGGAGCCGCTCGCAGGGGGGGGGCTCTGTTGCAAGGCGATCCTCTGTGGCTCTGTCTGACCGTCATCAGACAGTAGTTCCTACCTGGACCTGTTCCACCCACGCACCTCGGGGACTTCCCCTCCAGGTGTTTCCAATATTCTCCGCTATTTAAAGAAGTGGTTTTGATGCGTTCAACGCAAAGTTTTGTTCTCGTGACAACTCCGAGTGTTTACCCCTGTGGATTGTTTATTGCATTTGGATTTTGACTTGGACTGTTTCCCGGACTTTGATTCTCGCCTGTGACCTCGACTTTTGGTTGGATTATTGACTTTGATTACTGCCTGATACCCCGAACTCTGCCTGGCTCCGGTATTGTCTTTCTTTGTCTGCATTGTGTCTGTCTGCTCCTGATTGAACCCTGCCTGTTCTGTTTACGACTCTGTCTAATAAACGATGTGCAAATGGATCTATCGTCTGCCGAGCTTGCATCACATAGAGGGGTTTATTTAAAGGGATTCAAACCAATAACAACATAATTATTTGAGCTAATAACCAACATTGCTTAAAATAGTGTTTAAAGAAAGACTTAATTGATGGTAAAAAAAGGGTAATGTTACATTTAGGTTTTATATAAAATGATATATGCAACCAAACTGAAAAAGTAAAAACACTTCTTACCACTTTTTCTCCTTGATTGTCTTTCTGATTTCAAAACGGGTGTTTAACAACATGGACTGTTCCAGAAATGCTCCTTCGTACATGCGCCGCACAAACAGATCTTGGGTCCTTTCTATTCGATGGATTTTCAGGTACCAGATGTAAACTGTACTCAGCAGGAGTCCCAGCCACCAGCTCAGAGCAGAGCAGCCCAAACAGACCAATCCTCCTGTATTCGTGTGTACCATAATGTCCCTGTTGTTTAGGGTTTTTATAGCATCACCCAACAATAAATGCAACCATTCTTCACCGGATTTCAACTTAAAGGTCTCAAAACAGGTAAAAGTTAGATTTGAGTCTGGGAGATTCATTGCAATTGGAATCAAAAACACTGCCAAAACTGTGATGGAGGCCAGGTACATGGGCAGAACGAAGCTGCGGCGCAGGGCATGCATCTTACAAGCCACAACCACAAACCAGCGGCACAAGGCAGAGGAAGCAATTTGGATCGCCACCAATGAAATTACAACTGTTTCGAAGACGAGTTTGACTGATTTCCATTCTCGACCTGACAGAGGAACATAAGCTCCAACCACAGCTGATGTGACCAGGATTCTCATCAAACTGGAGATCATGCAGACCACGTTACGAGACTGAGCGATGTCTCTGGAAATGTCTTCTAGAAACGATACATCAAAGAGCGTGCTGTAGTTTTCCCACCAGTTCACAGAAACAAAGATGGTCCCAACGATGGCCAGGCCAATTGATATATTAATCTCTAAGGAACCTTCGTATACCAAGTAATTGATCGCAAATAGCACGTAACCTGTGACAATGAAGATAATAGAGCATACGGGGAGCATTATAAGACGCTTTCTTTCTTTGGCAAGGCACTCAGCGAACACTTGAAACACTGCGGACAGGATGCTCACGCTGTTTAGGATCATCACATTTGTGACAATGTCAAAGTGTGGCATAGCTGCTATTGTTAGAACTGCTGCTCCCAGTGCTACCAAGAACTCAACACACAGAACCTGCAAGAAAGGTCAAATCAAAGTCAGAAAGGTTACGGCAGTCATAATCAGGTTCTTTACTCCCTACTAGACTAAAAAACAAACTGGGTGTGACAACATTTTTCATTTAGAAATTGCTAGTTAAAAACACAAACGCTTTTAAAGAAATGGTAAGTAACACAATGAATTAAAAAGCAGGACAGCATAATCTAAAAATCTTGATTTAGAAATTGATGTTTGCTTACCCAAAAAATAGTTTTTTTCGAGGGCATGGTCGCACTCTTGAAAATGAACTTCCATGTGCTCTTAAGCAGAAGGAGAACACTTGGCCCGACCAGAACAAAGCCAATCCCAAGCAGGGCAGTCGGTTTTTGTTCCGAACATATAATCTCAGTTTGATTGTTTCCAAATGTTATCAAAAGAAGAAATGATGTCTGTGAACACACAAAAAATATCTTCAGTCTAACATTTTGTGTAATATTCAATAGATAGGTTATCATAGATAATGTTATCCCACCAATCATAACATGATTAGCTAATGATTAGTAAAGCAGCTCACTTTACTGAGAAGTGCAAGGACGAAGATAAGCATGCCAACAATGGCACACGAGAGCCATTTTAAACATTGCACTCGTTTCTTTGGCATCTGCTCATTTTGAATGTATGGCACTTCTTTGCACAAATCCCAGGACGGCCTGTTTTGGCAGTTTTGGAAGAAAATGCGGGAATAGCATATTATTATAGCATAAAATATTATACAAATATATACACATAAACACATATATGATGTATAAATATTAGCAGAAAGTAAATTATTATTTAAAAATCAAACAAAGATAAAAAATGTTACACCGAAATGTTACATGTTTTCTAATTGAAATCGGCTTAAAAAATCCAACTAAGGATATTAAACAATAAATCTTTAAATTAGGGTATTATAGAAAAAGAGTTTATGTACCTCAGTATATGCCTCTGTTGCTCTTCCATAGTGATGGTTGCAGAACAGAAGAAACATTTGATTAATCATCTGTAAAGCAGACGAGCGGGTTATAACCAGAGGGGTGGGAGCTATTATTCAAAACCGTTTCCATTTAAAATGATGCCAACCAGCATGATTTAGTCACTCTTTATCTTTATCTGTAATCATATATCTGTCCAAGTTTAATTTCCCATTTAATTTGATAATGAAAAGGGTTTCCTCAAATATAAGTGACTCAAATACTTTGTGGTCAAACAAATGTGAGCAATCCTTTCTAATTAAAGGATTGTACTAACAATGGACATAATTCAAGGGAAGACAAATCCTAGTTCTATGTAGTTCATTCAAGGAAATTCTGGGTTTCACTTTATTTTGAAGGTCCCTTTAACATATTCTGTTGATTATAAGTAGCACTGAAACTACATATCTACTAATTCTCAATAGAGTGCTAGCAGAGAATTAGTAGACTGGTAGGTTTAGGTTGATATGTACTTGCAAGGTTACTTATAGTTAGTAAAGCTTCTTTTGGGTGACCATCACAATAAAGAGTTAGCAGATATTTATTAGAGAGTGTACTAATATTCTAATGAGAGTTAGTTGACATGTAGGTGCAAAGCTACGAATTGTCAACAGATTGTTCAGAAGGGACCATCAAAATAAAGTGTAAACAAATTCGGTTCTTTCATCTTTAAAAAGCATTTTGTCCCTTTATTGTATTGCACATTCATAAATAAAATGCTGTATGGTGACCTTTGAGTATATGCAAAGAATATAAATACGTAAGATATACAAGGAAGAAGGAAATGCAATTTTTAAAGAGAAACCCCTTCGTGATTTTTGGTTTCCATTAATATGCTGTAAGTAAAACATTCACTTGAAAACAAGGAAATCAATATTTTAAAGATCAAGACAAGAGGTGGCCTCTGGACTAGAGCAGGATGAATGTGATTCTGTCACTTGGCTGTATAACTGCGTTTAGTTCCAAAACATAACAAGCAAGACTTTATAAAGTTAAATCCTAATTATTTAGCTTGTTAATATTTAGTTAGTATTTATCAAGGCAAGGCAAGTTTATATATATAGCACATTTCTGACAAAGTGGAGATTTAAATTGCTTTAAAAGGAAATAAAATAATCATAGAATGAAATAAAAAATAACCACAGCAATAAAATAAAGAATATAAAAATGTTAAATGATTTTAAAATAGATTTAAAATTAAAATAAAACAAATAAAAATAGAAAATGTTTATACATAAATTACAGTGCAGTCAGTTTAGACGTAGCGTAATAATGATCTGAGTGCTCTGTTAGGTGTAAATTCAGTGAGCATATCTGAAATGTGTTTAGGTCATTCACCTTCAGAACATCTTTGTTTCCAAATGCAATGACCTCAGTTTTCTCCTTGTTTTTCCTTGAAGACAGTTTTGGCACATCCCACTGTTAATTTCATCAGTGCTTTGGCAGAGGGAGTCAATATGGCTATAGTCATTTGGGAAAAAGGCTAGGTAAAGCTGGATATCATCTGCATAGCTGTGATAGACAATTTGGTTCTTTCTTATTATTTGACTTAGTGAGAGAATATACAGGCTAAACAAAAGCGGTGCATGAATTGAGCCTTGTGGGACTCCACATGTCACGGAAGTATATTTAGACTTACGGTATGCTCTCCTATGCTTACATAAGAATCTCTCTCTTCTAAGTATAAACTGAACCATTTGAGTACCATCCCAGAAAGCCAGACCCAGTTTTCCAACGTTTCTAGTAGTAAGTTATGAGCTATAGCATCAAAGTCAGCACTAAGATCTAATATTACACTGTAAAATAATTCTGTAGAAATTACAGTATTATTCGTAGCTGTTTTACCAGTAATTTACTGTAGATTTAAATGTATGTAATTTATTAGAAAAAGTTTGTTCAAAGATAAATGAACATTAAACATTAACCAATCTTTATCTTTACAGGACAAATTAAATAAAATAACAACCTCATGCAAAGCATTTCTGGGAATTATAAGAAGAAAACAGAAAAAGGATGAGGATGAGGATTTCTGTTTCCCAGAATGGTTTTTATAAGGCTGTTTTTAATAGTTTTATTCTGTAAAGATAAAAGACTTGTTATTGTTCAATTATATTTAAACAAACTTTTGCCAATGTTGATATTTTGCCAGAATCTAAATTTAGATGAATATCATTTAATATCTTTGAGTCCTGTCTCTGTATTGTCATACGCCCGGAAGACAGATTGAAAATCCAGTTTCTAGAAAACTGTCCAATATGGTTTTATCAAGATTTTTTCATAAGGGGCTTAACAACTGCAGTTTTTTGAGGTTGTGGACGATTTTTTCTAACCTCTGCATAGCTTGTGAATGTTTTTACTAATATTACTGATTTTCTTAGAAAAGAAGGAAGCAAACTCATTGCATTTGCTGTCTGACAGCATTTCACTGGAAATCTGACTTAAGCCTCTTAACTAACAAAAAAGGGTGCGATTGTTTACGTTACTGTTTATAATGTTTAAGTAGATCTGTCTAGCTGTGGCTAGTTCATAGTGTTTAAAACAATTGCTTTTGCCTTTATCCATATGCATCATGTAAGGAATAATTGACAACGGGCCGTTGAATTATTAGAAAAAAAAAGTACACCCGAGGTGGTGATGCGGTCACGACGTGAAGCTTATAATCCGTTTATACTACGGTTGCGGGTTGCCACACCTCAAGACATCGATCAGATGATATATTTCAAGGAATTCGTCCGGTTTTTCTGCTTAAATCGCTATTGAGTAAGATTATTTCTTCTGCATCTCATCCAACGACTCTTTTGCTAGTTCCAAAACGTCATTTTAAAGCTGGCAATAGAGGCTTGAGCCGTTGATAGCAGACTAATGCAGTTAATAATGAAGTTATTAGAAAAAGAGCAAGAGAGACAGAGACACAGAGAAAGAGAAACAGAGAGAGAGAGAGAGCTTGTATGAATTAGGCTACCTCTGTGTGCCCCTCAACAGTGTTCTGAAGCACCGTCTCTAAACTGTAAGTCTGCTTTAATATGCAGCGCTGTTATTACATCGCTAGTGAGAAGTGTCATGTAAAGCCTTTAAGTTGCTGGGCTAACTGATAAAATCGTCAGGGCAGCGCTGACAACACGTTTTTGTGTGAGTGTGTAACCGTAGTGTGCGTGTGCAAG
>JAUCMT010000039.1:20234440-20254231 GCA_032357475.1 Enteromius thamalakanensis | reverse complement strand
CATGTGATTGTCGATCGTGAGAGGGTAATCGCTTCTCGTTACCCTGTGTATACTACACGATGTGAGACGCACGAGTCAGCTGAAAATTGGCCCGATCCAAGAAATTCTCGCACGAGTGAAAAAATCGTACAGTGTATGCCCGACTTAACAAGCACTTCATGTTAAAAAAACTTCAGGAGCTGTCTTTTGAAAGCGTGTATAGCCGCCTTTCCACTGCACACGACTTTCAGACACGACATCATTGAAAAATGTCACATCCGAACGGGTGGTCGCATACGGTCTAGCCGCAGAAGTTCAAATATTTTAACGCATCCGCAGCTAGAATCGGATCCGAAATTTCCGCATACACATATGATCGGAACTCCACGCAAGCCCCTGCACTATTTTCCATTGGAAATGAATGACTTCCGGTCCAACTCTTGTCGTTTGTCGTGTGCAGCGGAAAGGTGGCTTATGCGGTTGAATGAGCTGATTTGTTGAGCAAAGTGGAAATCATAAATCAAAAGCTAGCTACAAAAGAAAACCACAGAAGAAGAAAGATGAACATGGCAGCGCCATAAAGAATTTGAACTTTTGAGAAAGATGACAAACTCGCTGAACTCTGGCAAGAACTGCAAGCACAGTCTGATATATTGAGCAGCATTTAAAATAATATAATAAATAGTATTCATCAGTAAAAAAGGAACTATCAATATTGATTTAATTCTCTGCCCTTCAGCCAAACTCTTTGCCATGCCCTTTTTTTTTGCAAGCCATTGCTGCAACAAAGAAAAGGATCTCTTCCTCAGGCTGCATGTTTTTGACTTTCACTTCGTGAATGTGATTGCCTCAGAAATCGGCAGGTTTTAAAATCGTGCAGTGTACCACTGCGTCCATAAACAAAGACACTTGTGACATGTGCGTGGCCATACAGTCTTCCGACTGTCCAAATCCGCACCGTGTACGACCGCCATTATTCAAAACACACTCTCGTCCTGTAGAATGACGCAATCGATCACCACACACACAAGAGCCAATAACATCTCACTACAGCATGATGCGATTGGTCATGAGACATGCGAGAGCCAATAGAGTTTTACAACCATGGCTGACGTAAGGATTCTCCAGGCGGCATTTTTTAAATTTTGGGCAGAGCGGCAGATGAAGAAGAGTCACGGTGCAAGGAGAGATGGTGATCAATCCTTTTGCCTCAGAGTCGGAATAATTAAAAAATTAATCCTTTTTAATAAATAACTTCTGTAGTTGTATCTGCCAGTTTATTTTGTTTTTTATTAATGGATGGTAGGTTTAGGGGCAGGTGTTGGGTTGTATAAATGTATAAATAAAATTATTATAACAATAAAACTTTTGTGACCGTTTTTAGTGAAAAATCACACCCCAATACATATGCAATAATGAAAATATCATTACTCAATATTTTAATTCATATCTGTGTGTGGTGAACTATCACTTTAATTCCAGTGATATTCTAAACCTATGGTATTCTAATGCTATATAATGACATTCTAGAGAACTAGTCCTCTAATTCTAGAGTACAGTTTGTGAAAGAACCTTTCAGCTGCACAATATCCTGGTTAGCTGATCTGGAATGTTGATGAGCTTGTTTCTTTACTACTGGAATAGGGAAATATAGCATTACATTAATTGCTCACCGGTAGATCCTCTGCAGTGAATGGGTGCCGTCAGAATGAGAGTCCAAACAACTGATAAAAACATCACAATAACCTACAAGTAATCCACACAACAGTCCATCTCAAGAAGCTAAAAGTTTGTAAGAAACAAATAAATCGAGGTATTTTAACTTTACCTGGAAGCAATTGTTTAAAGTTTTATATGGTTTAAAATATGTATACTTGTTTCTCACAAACTTGCATTTGTTTTTTTTTCTACTTGACAAGATGTTGGTTGGTGGACTGGAGTCTAATTCCTTGTGGATTACTGTGATATTTGATTAGCTGTTTGAAGTAAATCACTGCTGGGGTGAACAAGTGATGAAACACTAAATTTACAAAAAGTTGAACTAAGTCGAACAAAGTGAAAAGAGTAACTACAGGTCAGGCAGTACAGATTTTGAAAATCCTTAAAATATTTAGAATGAATTACACAAAACACAAACAGACATAAAATGTAAAAAGCCACAGAATCCTCTGATAAAGGAAAGCAGATTTTAAACAAACCAATGTGCCAAAGTTGTAAAGGCCAGGTAAACATTTACAAAGGCATTAAAATATCAAAATGCGTACATCGTTCCTTTCTTAAAGAGCTTATAATGTCTTAAAACTTCTTGTTTCCCGTTTTACTTGATGCTTGACAATATATTACATTTACATTTCATAGTTTAACTTCTCTGAAAAGTGTGTAAACTTCTCTCTTTGGCAGCTTAGTAAAAGTCTCAGCATTTTTCTTTCAACTCAGTCACTGAACGTCCCAGATCTCACAGAGGAGGGGGGTGAACTTGTGATCACTCATGCGCCATGACTCCAGCATTTCTGAGTGGTGATGGTTGAGGGTGCGAAGCTCAGTCAGGCGACCGAGAAGCCGTGCAAAGTGCTGGGGCTCGTGGGGGTGCTGTAGTTTACAGATCTTCCTCAGCACCTCCAACATGGGTTCCTGCAGACGCTCCACTGCCTGCTGGTCTTTCACATATGGTCTGTCTGTAGTTAGAATGAACAATTTCAGTCATATGAAACAAATTTATTTCTTTGTAGCCTACTGAAGCGATATAAGCCATGACAAAAAAGAGCTTTTCTATTGTGACCCTATTAATCATTAACCATTAAACTTGTCGGAGCAGTACAAACTGATAACATAAGAACCAAATGTTGATTTTAAACAGGTTAATCACATGATAAAATGAATCGATTTTTATTGGGCTTATACAAGCTATACAGAAAAAAAACAGGTCTTTTGAACTTCCTATTTATCCACAAAAATATTAAGAAATGCAACTGTTTTTAACATTAAAAAATCAGCACTAAACTCAAGAACACTTTTTACGGAAATGAGCACAAATGGTGAGCACATTTCAAAAATCGTCTTCTTTAAACATTTTTGGAACAATCTTAATCTTTCATTTGCTCAAAATAATAAACTAAACCGGACTAAATCAATTGAACTAACAGTGCAGCGTGAAATATTAAGTGATATCAGCCGACCTGGTGAGAGGATTGTGATAGCAGTAAGGAGAGCGTGTTCCTCTTGCATCATCTGCAGCTCACCGATGCTTTTGTAGAAGTTAAACATAGGTGTGATAAACTCTTCAGATATGCCTAGCAAGAAATAAAGATATTTATGAAGATATACACCAAGCTTTGTCTTCACTAGTATTGAATGTCTAGTAGCCTACTGCCGATGTGAAATGACAGTCATTTACCACCTCAGCCACTTGTAAGCACTCAAAAACATTTTTTTTTAGCTAATCAACTAAGACATATTTACACACCAACTATATAGGACAAGCCTTCTTTACTGGACTAAAGATCACTTCAGCTGTGGCTCTGTGATCTTACACCCGTAAATTCTGCATTAGCTTATAGGATTTTTTCAGTACTCAGTAGAGAGAATCCATCTTTGCTGAATGTACGTAGACATGTATGAGGGTTAATAAATGGCCTGTTTTACACTGAGGCCTCAAGGTGGCAGTGTTACCTATATCTAAATGGAACAGTGAGTGTCCTGTGAATTTTACTACAGTACATCACACAATTTCCTCTTAGAAAGAATCATTTTTTCCCCCCTACGTTATTATACATAATACAAAATGTAGGCCTATTACATTTAATCTTATGCTCTTATCTACTTTTTTATTTATGCTTATTATCTACTTTTGTCTTGCCTCAGAAGAAAATGTGGTTAAAACTAGATAAACGAAGCAAAAAAAAAAGAAAATAATTTTAATATACACTTAAGAAATATCTTTTACAAGTAAATTGATGTTACAGAAAATGTAAAATGAAACAAAATATGTTTTAAGAAAATGATTTTTGCAGTGTAGTCTGCTTTGGAAGAGACTTTCTGAAAATCCCTCAGCATATAATGGCGACTCACTAGGGGTTGTGACCTTACTACTTTCTATTGTCTGTTAGGTCAGAGCTGATCTGAATCTGGCCTCGGATCGCCACAGCTGTGCGTTTCCACATTCAGTGGGATTCTCAGTAACAGCAGTTCATTTGAAGCCTGTCTTTGAAGGGCTTTCCTGTTTTGTGCGAGGTCTTTGTCTTTATCATTATCATTGATATAATTATCATACTTTACTGGCTATGTAAGCCTGGCGCTCTTTTCTGATGTAAAGCATTCACTGTGAAGAGCCATAAGGGTTTGGTTTACAGAACCGACCAATCAGGGAAACCCTCGGTGGGAGCTGCCACGGCTGACAGCTGGGACATTAAAAAAATGACTTATTTCAGCTTACCAAAATTATTATATTAAAGAAAAGCATTCCGGGGTTTAACAAACTCTTCAGAAACTCAGTGTATACAAACAGTCGCCACCCTCAAGGGATGAAATGATCGCAGCACGCAGACTCCTTTCACAGTTTCATTCATTTCCCTTCAGATAAAAGGATAACCTTTGTCATAACTTTTCAAAAAAAATGGAGGGAGCAAAAAAAAACCTGATGCATCACGAAGGCTTCATGCCAGAGAAATGTCAGAGGCGCTGAGAGCCAGAGAGTGGGACAATAGGCCTCTCGATGTTTAGATAGAGAACAATAGTCTCTTTAGACAGTGCGTCTATTTCTCTAACGCTGGCCTTTTGCGTGAATATTCCTGAGCCTGTGCTGCAGGGAAAAAGAGTGATGGATTCAAACACTCAATGCCTGTTTGGAAATATTACCAACTGGATCGCTGTCATGGCTTTTCAAATACTGAGAGGCTGATTCATGAAGCTGATTCAGTGTGCAGTGTTCAAGATGCTTTTAAGAGACTGCATTGATCGTGCATCCTTCTTTAACCACAGCTCTTCTACAAAATGTGATGACATGTTATATATTGCATATGATATTGACCAGCTATATGAGGGCTTTCCTCTCAGTTCTGCGCCTGGCAGTCATCCAGTGCTTAGACTTCTGTGAAACCGAAACCAGTCGGACTTTAGTGTCCTTTTACAAATGTAATGTACACCACGGGATTATCAAGATGGCAAATTTCCTGTCGTTATTTAGGGTGGACAGATACATTATTAATGTAACGTGCCTAGTGAACTTTATGGACTTTGTTCTGGGGTTCAACAAGTACGTGGCATACTAGTTTGAAACCCAATCCAAGAGTCATGAATCCTTTGAGCGCTCCATAAAAGCAGTTAAAGGTCATGAATCGTGCTGTAAATTATCCAAATAAGGAGCTCACCACTGCTTCTGATCCTGTCCTCTAGCACCTCTGTATGTCCGTTGGGCAGTTTCTTGGAGAAAACCTGGGCCGAGCGCAGGAACATTGCCTCTACAGCAGAACCTTTTAATAAAGCGATCTGATCTTCATGATCCAGAGATTGAAAGCCTGCTCAGAAAACAAGAACGCGACAAACATGTTTGCTTAGGACTGCCAGAGTTATTGCATCCTCCTCATAGGACATTGATGTCATATAACGTGTTTCAACCTGGTCTCATAAAAATATGTACCTCTGTGCACGTTTTGTGCAACACCGTTTTAATGTGCCTTACTGCATGTTAGGCCACAGTTACAAAAAAAGTCAATTGACTGGTGCTAAAACACAGGTTAAAATACATGTACTGGCAATTTTTATTATGTTCATATAGGTACATATTGCGGTTCAGAATTTAAATATGCGTGGACTGTTGCTACAAGCTAATGCTCTATGATATTAGAAATATGCCCTACACCATATTCAAACGTAAAACATTGAAATATAAAAATGCATTTGTTGATGCAACAGTGCCATTTCAGCTGCCTTTTACACAGTTTTGTCGTGACAAACCGAAGCTCCTCACCTCTCAAGTGTACTCCATGAACTAACCGAACACACCTACCATCTATATATGGAACTGGATATGTGTGATGCTAATGTTCAAAAGCATCCCTTTTTAAATATCACATCATATTAATATTGTTTTTGAGTTTTACTCCCTCTATTGTTAATTTATTTTGAAATTGCCTGTGATATGTACTTGTTGGTACGTATTTCATGTCTCATTGAAAAGTACACCAAAGTACATTTATGCCATGAGACCAGGTAGAAGTGTTTTCTTGTGTTGTGTGAATTTAGTTTATTTTCAAACAAGTAGTGAAATAGCTGTTCTACAATTTGAAAAACCATACCTGGTATATTTTTGGTGAACTCAACCAGCACCTGAACGTGACTAGTTGCCATTTCGGTCAGTAGAAGGAAGTTTTCTTCTGCATTGAATTGCTCTTGTAGCTGTGAACAGGTTGGAAGGAGGAAAAAAAGCATGAAAATAAGCCACTGTTTTACGACATCGGGTGGTGATAACCTTTGTTACGCAACGATTTAACAGCGATAAGAACAGGCAATGCTGTTTACTGATTTTAACAGTAGCATTTGGCTGCTTTGTGCATTAAAGAATCATAAAAAGATTTAAAGACTGATCTAAAATGAGATAAAATGTTAGGGTTGCTTCTTGATTGTTGAGAAGACATACCAGTTTTTTCGCCATATCCTGAGGGATGCGATGTTTGTTGTGAGCATCAACTATATAACTTATTAAAGCCTGCTGGTCTTGGCTCAGTTCTATATTCTCCTGAAATGAGAAAATGTGCCAAAAATCCGGTTTAGAATTTTGGATAATAGAGAATCCAGCTATGTGAAACAATTAATAATGATTGGTGGTGTTGGTTTTTAATAACTAGCCAACGTTTGATCTTGCACTGGCATTTTACAACACTCGAACATAACATAAACTTTTAGATGTAACCATATATGTGAGCAAAAGTGAGAGGAAAGATGGTGAAGAGGATCATTGAGGTTGCCCTTTAACCTTTTATAGTAGTTCAATAAAAGTTGCCATAGTTTGCAATTATACCTGAAAAGTTATACTGTAACAAGCATGGCACCAAGTTAACTGTCTCTCAAATACTTAAAGTTGCAAAAAACTAAAAGTGACGGTATATATATATATATATATATTTGTTTTGTGGAAGTTTTCACCACAGATTATGATAATAACCCAGTGAGACAGCACATGTGTTCTTACAGTACCTTGGAGGGTTTAGTGGTAGATACAATTTGTTTAGCATATCTGCTATCACCAACATCATCCCCTATACTTTCGTCAGATGAGGCCTTTGTGTTTTTCCTCAGCCTTTTGGATTTGCACTGGATTTCAGTTAATAAGCCTGAGGATGCAAAAATTATAGAAACATAAACTATATACAGACTGGTCAAATTGACAGTTTACAGATTTTTTTTGTATGCTTTATCTGTTTAATTCCTCAACAATTATCTAAAAACAAAACACTGTGCATGAGCTACAGTACTAGCTTAAAATATATCACTTCCACAAACTAATATTTTGTTTCAAGTAAATCAATATTATTTATGTTCTTTTTGAAAAGCATATGAAGTTGCTTTTGACTATGCCTGTTCAAGAGTTTCTGATATGACTTATCTGATTACACAATGTGCGTGACTCTGCCTGATATATGCGTTGAGCAGGAACACGTTTTATAAGGTTTACTGTGCTCTTACTCACACTCTGCCAACATGCCCATCTCTTTGCACTTTCTGAGTCGACATTCTTGGCATTTCCTGCGCATGTACATGTCCATCTCACAGTTTCCTCCACTTTTACATTTATATACAGCATTCTTTGTAATACTCCTTCTGAAGAAACCTGGAAGAAGTAGCACAGCATGTTAAACATGTCACACATTTGACATATAGTATCAGGATCCAGGTTTTTCATTGGCCATCATGTAGTGACTCAATACAGGCAAAAATAAGCTAATTGTTTCAAAACATCCAAATTTATTAATATCACCATGAAGAGTAAAGCCCAAACAATATGCAATTCTAAAATAGACTACATAAAAAAAAATGTTGGTGTCTAAATGTCTCATGAATCACATGCATTTGTTTGTTTGTTTTTCCTTCACCTCATTGCATTTTTTTTATAGTTTTAGAAATTGCATTTAATTATTGCCATTTAGCTTGTTTTATCAACAGACCCAAATTTGAATTAATTTCCTGGGATCCAATGTTTTGACGAAACCAAACATATTATCACACAGTTGGTGACAGATGAGAAGAGTAAAGATACAATTCATAGCTTAAATAGCTAACTGCCTTATTTGCATGACATACTTGTGTATTTATTGCCAAAGTATTACAGTGATTATACATACGAATCAAATTCTCTCATTTTGAAAACCGTAATAAAACAATTTGAGGAAACTGTTTAAGTCTAAACTATTAGGAGAAACACAAAGGCCACTTTGTAAACACACAGATCAAGGAATAGGTTCATTGCAGCCTGTGTAAGGTATGGTGTAATGTTTTAGACATTACGTTCAGTACTGTAATAGAGATACACTTGGAATGCTCGATTTTCAGTTCTAGGCATCAGACAAACATGTGCAGTTGTTTTTGGAACAGGTAATTATTCCAGCATGAGCCCATGAGCACAATGACACGCATTAACTTTGCATGGTGGCATGTGGCTCTGGTTGCCTACCATTATTCAGCAGAAAGCTGAGAGGGAACCCAATCCAAACTGAACGTGAAGGAGCATCAAACCCAGCCAAGCCTGTGGGACTTGGGACACATAGTCCAGCATCTGCCCTTTGGGCATTGTCCATGCACAGGTGGAATTACACTTGCAGTCATTCAGCCAATGATTTTCCAAAGAGCTAAATTTGGCACATGGGGTTCCATGTCAATTATTACGTCCTTCATAAGCTATGTAGCCATGGATACAATATACAATATCTATTTAGTTCAAGGGGGTGAACAAAGGGGTCACAAGGTGCAACTGTACATTGTTACAGCATATCAAATAAATATATAAAATGCAAAGCTATATTGGCCTTTAAGGTTAAATGGGCAATTAAAATGTTTATGTGGTTCCAAAATGTCCCAAATGTTTTATTTAAAATGATGTTCAGGTTTATATGTTTTGTGACTGAAAACAGTAGCAAAAATACTGTATATAATGGCATTCACCTTTACATCCTTCACATGTGAGTGCATTGTAGTGATACCCTGATGCTTTATCTCCACAGACCACACACAGTTCCTCGCCTTTGCTTCTTCCGGAGTGGGCTGCGTGTCTGGATCTTTTACACACGGTTGGGACAACAGGGCAAGACTCGTCCAGCTCATCATCAAAGCCCCCCTCCAAAGGTCCTTTCCTCATCTCAAACACGGAGGACGGAGAGTACCACTCCTCCCCGCTGTACTGTGGGTAGCAGTGCTGACTGGAGTAGTATGATGGTGATGACATGGAGGGCTCAACCGAGGTGTACTGCATGCTGGGATAGCTGGTGAAGGGCATGACCTCCTGGTCCTGTAGCAGAGGACTGTTCTGCTCTGCCAGAATATCTGAGGAGAAGATGGCAGGAGTAAGCGGAGCTTGTCAGTTTACATGTGTCATGGAGATGCAAAGTTCAAGTTCACCTTACTGTTACTGTTAATGGGTCTTACGCCAACACAACGATTAGTGAAACTACAACATGCTAAGGTACTGTTACCTTGCAGACAACTCACCAGAGTCATTAAGATCTCCACCACCTCATAAGTGCGTATTAAAAACCATGTAGAAACATAATCAGCCTCTATCCAACAAGTAGCAATAGATTGTGTGAAATGTATATAATGCAGAACTCGACACACCCAGAAATAAAACAAACAATCATTAACCAAAGCTGTCTGGATTTACACAATATTACTATCTTAGTATCAGTAAGAATCTACTGTTTTTTATGATAATTTTATATATATATATATATATATATATATATATATATAATTTTTTTCCATTTGACAGCTTGCACTTATTGTATAGTTTGTCAGAAGTGGGTTTTTAGGCATTCACAGAAACACTGTAGTTACATGTGTACTATTATAATAACAATTACATTACATGCAAGTAGCACTAAGCCAAACCCTAATCATATCCCTAACCGTATAGCATATAGTTAATTAATATTACTCAGTATTTAAATGTATAATTATACTGTAACGGGGAAACCTTAAAACCTATTAACTTGCATAGTGTTTTTGGCTATTTCTATTTATTTGTACTACAGGGAGCGTTTCAGATCTTACTGTGAATAATACATCCATTCATGTTTCTTTTTTATTACTTTGAGCTCGATCTTTCAATAAAATGCCCAACTTCTTTGCGGTGAAGTTTAATTAAGAGCATGGTTTTACATAAGCCCCTCCCCTTTTTTAAAATTCCCATCTGCTTCTAATTAATCAACTACCGAAGGATTGAACCAAGTCCCAAACTACCTTTTTTCTTCCTTGATTATCCGTTTCAGCTGGGATGCATATAATATAAAGAAAACGATGCATTGCTATTGCAATCTGTCGCTTTTTCTGTTACATCAGTAAGCCGCTGTAAAGTTGTTGACATGCATCCTACAGCAAGATCACTGATCGACCATAAAATAGTTGTACCTAAAAGAGAAAACCGACCAATTACTATATTAACTGCTACAGCACCCCTTGTGGCAACTCTGAGAACTTAACGTGAACTTTTTATTACGTATTGCGTTATGAACTACAGGTCTGACCTATTTCAGAACACGATGCTGGAAATAAAGCTAGAATACCTAAAAGCCTTAAACATTTGCATATTTCGAGTCAAACTCTATCAAATTATCAGCTATTTTTCTGTTTGTGTTCATTATTAATAGAAATCATGTAGTTCAGTTGCTGACAATTTTTTGGAACTGTGAAAATTAAAATCGAAAAATCGAATCGAAATCGAAATCTAAATTGAAAAAACTAATTGAAATCTTATTTGCAATTCAATCATTTTTAAATAAACAAGACATTTAAAACTTTTGTACTATATCTACACTACATTTTCGCCAACAACACATACTAATACGCTGACTTGTATCATGTCAGTATCATGAGATAGTACTAACCTGAAGCCTTGTCCTGAACCATGGCCATTTTAGTGTGACCCAGTAAGGGTACAGAAGATCATTAGCCGTTCTGATTCCTAACCATCCAACTGTTCCTTCAGCTCCTCAGCATATGTCTATACGTCTCTTTTCACAAAGAATTACTTGTTCCTGAACACCTTCATACTTCATACATAAGCGCTAGTGTGAACAAAGGTTGCTATAGTTGCTCATTAACCTGACAGTCACAATTCCCTGTCTCATTACAGGTAGGATCAATCCAGATTTATATACGTCGCCCTGGACAAAACATGCTGATGCGTGGTTGTAAAATTAAAGGTGACAGTTTCACTTCTGCCACGAACAAAATTTAGCTTCAGTTTGTTTCATCGTTTCTGACTGCAAAGATAGCATTAGCACAACATAGGAAAGAGATAAATGTGAATTTCCAGTATACTCACCAAAAAAGTGTGAGCTCTCTGATAGGGGGAACACATCACTGGGTGGGATCTGTAAAGGTCCCACCACACTGACGTCATGGCCCACCCACTCATTCATTCAGAAGCTTGAGTGTTGAGTCTTGGTGTCCAAAGATGCCTCAGTCCAGGATTGAAGTGAATGATGGGGTTGATCCTGTTTCTTAAAGACAATAACAAATGGAGGAAGCGGTTGCTTTACTTACAAATGGATGCAGTTTTTACGGTATTGACGCAATATGGTATAACACGTCACTTAAATTGATTTAGATGCTGCTTCTCAAGACAAAAAAATGATTGAAGTTAACGTGTGAAGTTTTATACTACATAATTCAGATTTCATTTAGATTTCCTTGAGATTAGGAGGACAAGGTCCTGAAGTCATATCAGAAATCTAGAACATAGTATTCTAACAAATGATTGTTTTTCAACTGGAAATGCTACAGTTGATTGCAATGACCTTTGCTCCAGTTTCAACTCTGGACTGTACAGTCTGGCACCGGATTTGATCATGTCTGCTTTTTCCATGTTTATTAATGCTAAACTAAATACAGTCGTCTTTTGGATTATTTAAAATATTATGGCATCTTTCTACAATATTTCACCTCAGACCTGTTTTTCTTTAAAGACAGGTCTTTAGGTTTTTTAAACTATTTAGTTTCAGTTATAGAAATGTTTTATTGTCCTGACAGGTATGAAGGGAGCACGTCTATCATTTTTGTGTTCGCCTATAATATGTAGCTAAAATTAAATCAAATGTTAGATTACTTTTCAACAGTTTAACTATACTGGAACTTTAAATGAGGTTTTAATTACTTTAACTTTTAGCACAATGAAACAAGATTTTAATTACTTTACTTCACAGCACTATTACTTTAGGAAACCATGAACTGAACACGACGAACTCATCCAAGAAGTAAAACATGATGCATGTGAACTTGTTTTCCCTCATGCACGTTTTATTTAAATTTAGCAAAGCCTCATTAATGGTGTGTATAAATGAATCATTTTCAATCACAAAAACAGTATGATTAATTAATTTTCACATTATGCACTCAAGGAAGTTTTTATTTTTAAAATATTGTTACTTATATTTACTTGAAACCTTGTTCCAGCAGCATTCTGTTGAAGGTAAAATGTCAGCAAACCGAAGCAAGGTTTTTTTTCTTTCATCAGTGAAGTTTTACGATGTTCCCGCCTCATGTGTAAATAATACAAGAGGAAACACTGATTCTTTAAAAAAAAAATGTTAGAAATGTTTTCTGACTATAGGAAAAAAACGTGCTGATGCGTTGTAATAATATTAAATATGTTTCACAGTTTCACTTCTTTGCTTCTGCTAAAAATAAATTCGCTTCAGTTTGTTTTGTAGTTTCTGACTCATAGTTTTAGTACCCATGTATATATGAATCATTTTTACATAATTCATGACAAAAGCATGATTTATTCCTTTTCAAGTTATTCAAGTATTCACAGAAAGTTTGTTCTTAAAAGTTCATAAATTAGTCCTCAGCATCTGCTTTTCTTTTTCTATTACTGAACACCTTCCTACTTCCTTCATAAGTGCTAGTGTGAACAAATTTTGCTACATATGGCTAATTTTCACATTATTCATGCCAAAGCACCATTATTTATTTATTTTCAGTTTCTATGCATAAATGCAGTTTTAATTTTTGAAAGCTGATCTTGGTATTAGCAAATGTTCTTATGCTCAAAGCAATTCTAGCCACGGCAGCAATGTTGTTTTTCTATCAACGGTGCTGTTTTACTACATACCCAGCGTAAATAATACAAGAGGAAAAGTCACAGCGGTGTGATTTAGGATATGTAGACCAGGCCATGGAGTTCGCAAACTACCACCAAACCAGGCCTCAAACGTTAGTGATATTGATTGATACATCAGTCACAACAACCAGTTTCCCTCATAAAACTATAATAAATCCAGCCCATAATTTCCCATGAGCTTACATGCTAGTACACACGGAGGGTCTCCATAACATTCTTCCATTTCCAATTTGTAAATCTCCACGCTCGCCCCAATCATCAAGTAATAGTAAGCTATAATAGATGATTTATTTTTTATAACAGATATCAGAAATATAATTTACTTACCTATTACTCTAACAGACGCTGTGTTCTCCTGAGCCGGGTCTCGATATTTGTAGCCATCATAACCATCAAGCTGACTCTGTGTAGCAACTGGACTGAGCGGCTGGGGTCATGGGGAAACAGGACAGTGGTTATTAATTAAACTATCTATCTGTTTCTCTTCATGAGTACTAGCAGTTCCTCCCTCTCCCATCAGCTCCAAACTTTGGCTGACAGGCCTACAAACGCAGCATTACCTCCTTAATAGCCAGAGATAACCAGCACACCCTTCTTCCCGACGCATTCCCCACAGATGCACACACATACCCTAACAATCATGTAAACACAATTATTACTCAATGCTAGTCTCTCGTGTAATTTAAAGCGTTTGGATAGAAGTGCACCTGCTCTGTTTTAGCTCATCATCGAAAACTTTGATATCTGATACCTGACTTCGAATTATGAGCTTAATTGATAGTTTGGCTCAAGAAGTATGCAATGCCTTTTGGTTATATTTGCTTATTGTGGGATACTGTACTTCGGGGTCTGATGAATTGCTCAATGACCAATTACTGCGACTTGGCTCATGTTGTAAATAAGGATGATGACACATTTTGCAACACATGGCAGGCTGACATTAGTGGCAGTTTCTAGAATAAAGTTGGAAATGATCTATTGCATAGACCACTTCTCTTAAAATATACTCTGCATGCACATTTGATATGTTTGCATCATTTTTCTAACTTTGAAATTGCAATATGTCAGTTACTTACTAAGTATTTTTTTTAAGTAATACTTTATATATTTTATTATTAAACTAATCTACCTTTTTTGGCTGTTCATTCTACATTTTTTGAAAATAAAATAAAATCAGCAATCCTTAAAATCCCTTTTGTTCTATGCTGAATCCTCTAGACTAAAGAAATAAGACATTTATGAACTTTTATTCAGCCTAAATAAACTGAAATGTAAATATTTAGATGAAAAACTATATATAAATTAGAAATGTCTCTTTGGCGACTAAATGAAATAAATGCAGTTAAGAAAAAAAAAAAAATAGCATTACTGTTTGGAAATAAAGGAAATAGATAAATGTATAAAATAAAAATAAATATACTAAAATAAAATATCTAAAACCTAAGCTAAAGTAGAAAAAAAATAGTAATATTTAAAAAAAAAAATAATAATAATAATCAAAAGCAAACAACAAAATGACTAACAAACAAAAAATAAAATAAAATATCTAAATCAAAAAGATAAATAAATGTTGTAAATTCCAAAGTAAATTTATAATGATACTATATAAATAACACTAAAAAACTAAGTAAAAAATATTTCTGTAGTTGTAGTACGTTAATTCAATTAATTAAAAAAAAAAATATATATATATATATATATATATATATTGGAATATGTTTTGCAATTAATACTTATTCAGTCTTGTTCTTGTTCTTGTTCTTTACTTGCCATTTCTTTGAAATTATTTGCGTAAATTACTAGCAATTTCTAAATAAAAACTGAATCCTATTTTTTTCAGTGTATGAATGCATAGATGATATAATGTGTTCTCTATGCCATTACATTCACATGAGTCACACCCCACTTGTGAGATGTAATTTGACCAAAACGTGATGAAGACCAGCGTCTCGCTATAATTGCAAATGTATCTAAAAACAAGCTCTTAATCATTTACCGGCTGTTGCTCCATCCACAGAGGGCCCTTCTGAGTCAACAGACAGCGCTCTGAAATAAACAAAACCTTTGCCATAGGCTGGCGGCTGTTTGTTGGAGCAGTGGAGGGTGGGGGAGGAATGGATGGCCTTGTGAGAAGGACATGCTCATGGCTCCATTAAAAAACTATTATCAAACACTTCAGCTATTTTGTGAGTCACAGCACTAGAGTATGGGCGGTTTTAACAGCACATCCATGGATTTTTTATTAAATTTGCAATACGTTTGATATCACAGTGAGGCATCAATCATTTTATCTTTTTCTTTGTGGTTTGATGAACCCAAGCCAAAGCAGACTAAAATGTCTGAAATTCTAGAATATTCTCTAAGATTAATTACATTAAACATTGTGTTTCAGTCAAGCATGGAGAGTAGCTATTTGTTTGACATCTGGTAGTTAATCTCAAATAAAAATTGCTTACCGTTTTAAAACCACACATCAAATCATAAAAGCTAGAGATAAGGCCATCAAACAGTAGTACAAACCAGCGAGAGCCTTCATATCAGCATGTTAAACATGAGCTGTCAAGGACTGTGGCCTAAAAAATGCCATTACACACCATAACAAGGTCCACAACCTTGAACTTTCCCAAGATTTACCTAAAAAAAGACTTGTTGACATGTAACACCCGACCAACAAATCAAAAGATGGTGCGCTAAATTCAAACATGCATACAGTACATTACTAGAACAAGAGATCCAAGAGGACTGAAACTGGGAACATGAAGGATGAATAACAGAAAAGCTGCGACACAAGGGTTATGCTTTATTTATAATGATGGCACTGAAACTGCACATTTTATGGTGGAAGTAACTCTAAATGTTGTCTGCAATGTTCTATTCTTTTTTATTAAGTAGCATCCGCATTAAGAGGATCACAAAATATTTGGCAACCCATCAAAGTCATTTTGTGCAAGTAAAATGCTATTTTATTAGAAATATTTATATTTAAATGAAAATCTTACACTAAACAAAAATGAGAAATGTTGCTTTGCATGGCAACAAACTGAAAGTTACTAATTTTTAATAAAAATAAAATACCTAACTCGGTGAAGACATTGGGTGTGTTTGAAATTTTGTAGTTTGAAATAATTCCATAATAATGAAATAATATTATTTTATCGGTGTATCCCTTAAATCACCCAACCACGTTCCTGGAGGCCCCCCAACACTGCTGCTCGTCCGAAATCGCTTACTTCCCTACTATATAGTAAGCAAAAAACAGAATGCGAGACGAGTAGTATGTCCGAATTCATAGTATTCGAAATTCAGTAGGCAAGAAGTACCCGGATGACCTACTGCTTCTGCCCGAATTCTATAGTAGGCATACCATGGACACTTTCCTATCCAATGAGGCTCTGGGAGAGGAGGCATCATATTCGAAAAATGGCGGAAAGTTGAGAAATGTCTCATTTCAAGTGTAAGTACCTCAGGAAAAAAACGTTGTTTATTGTACATATATTATATGTAATATAAAATCTACATTTTTAAACGTAATTATTTTCACACACTGTATGTGTGTGTATTTATATAAATAATAAATATACACAGTACACAAACATATAACATTTAATTTTGGATGTGATTAATCGTGATTAGTTGTTGGACAGCACTAATTATTATTGATTTTAGTTATTTTAAGTTTAATTTATTTTTTTATTAATGTAAACTGTTTCTATGATAAAGTGTGTGTGTGTAAAATTTTAATGTCCTGCCCAGTCAAAGATAATTAAAAACAAAAACAAATTTTTGTGGTGAAGTTGTTTAAAGCTTTGGGTGGTCAGACTAATTTGTTGCACACTGTAAAATGCTGCTGTGAACACAAGAAAAGTGATAATGTGAGGGATGTTTACTCCCACATGACACTAACCAGGAGAGTTCTGTCAGCTCCCAACAAAGACAAAGTGAGCCAATTTAAGCATCCCAGCATAAACATGCATCTATTCTCCCTGAGAAAGAAGATGTCGTGAGTCCAAAGTCTCAGTTACGTCTGCTTCGATTTCATTTGTTCCACACTAAACTCATTAATAGTGTAAGATGCTATTTAAACAGAGGATACAGCCGCTGCTGTAATCTAATGTATGTGCCAAAGAAAATCAATTATGCATGCTATATTACAACACTTCTATGTCAGTAGTTTTTAGCACATATGAATGTGTAGGTAAGAGATAAACTGAAAGATTTTTTTTTATTCTCCTCCAAATAAACATTTAAAGAGACATCAGTTACATTGATGCAATGGTAAAGTGCACATGTCAAACAATCATCTTGACATCCATGTAAGCAATGAAATGTCTTTTTAACAGGTTTTGTGCAAAAAAAAAAGAAAAGAAAATCAGGCACATTGCGGATCGATTCTTTTTTAAAAGCCATATTAAATTTTATAAGTACTAAAATGATAAATTTCTACATATTCAACCAAACTCCATCAAAGCTCTTTCACATACGCATACGTAAACGATAAACTGAACTCGGAGATATTAACGGTGGACATACTGCATTTTTAAAAGGAATTCCACTACAGACCATTATTCACTTTTCTGATAAAACAATATTTTCTGAGATTCAATTCAGCAAAGAGGTTTTTGGAGGCTGTACAACTGCATGCAAGGAAAGCCATGGAGGCACAGAAAAATGTTTCTTTAACCTGTTTATGCACTATACACTTGCTTTCTTTGCATAGCTGACAACAATTAAAACATAAAATCATAAAATAAAAAAGAACAGATGCATATTCTGCTGTCAGCCTTGTAGAATAGTAGATATAAAAAGACTTTGGAATAAAATTAGGATTTAAAATTGAGTTTAGTATATTCTAAAATGGTCTGTTTTAGTGTAAATCTGTTTGTTCTTTATTAGACTGAATTATAGTGTCCGCTTGTGCCCATCTTAAAATTGTATAAATGTCATTGCATACTCACAAAATATCAAATCAATTAGCATTTAGGAATATAGCACAAAAAAACATTTTTAAACAAGGCAATTCAAGCCAGTAAAGTAAAAAGAGGTATATATGCAAAAAAAAAAAAGATTTGAAAAAAAAAGATTTGAAGAAAAGTTATAGAAACATTTGACAGGTGGGTGCCACATGGTTTGATATTTTTTAATGCAATGATATTCAGACATTTTAAATTGGGACCACATTAGGATTCTCTTATGCTCATCAAGGCTGCATTTATTTGATCAAAAATACAGTAAAATCATTTAAAATGTCTGTTCTTGTATACATTTGAAAATGTCAATTACTTCTTTAATGCAAAGCAGAATTTTCATCAGCCATTGCTCCATTCTTCAGTGTCACATGATCCTTCTCAAACCATACTAATATGTTAAAAAAACATAATTGAATAAATAGTAAGTTCAAAAGAACAGCATTTAATCAAATATAACTATTTTGTAGCATTAAAATGTTATTACTGTCATTTTGACCAATTTAATGCATCCTTGCTAAATAAAAAAAATATTAATTTCCTTAAAAATATTGTACTGAACTTTAAAACAGGTAGTAGACTTCAGTGGAAACTACGTCTGCCTATAGCTTTCAAATTAACTACTCACAGATCATTCTCATGTGATTGTTCCTTCACCTTCTACAGCCGGGTGAAATCATAAAGGAAGCCATCCAAAATATTTCTTCACAACTCAAATATACTGTTGTGTCAAATGTCAGGTGGAATGTTGTATTCCCAGGGTGGGTTACTTAAATAAACACTCCTACACCTCAGGTCTCAGTCTTGAGCGTTTGGTGACCAAAATGTCATTGATACTGATTCTGATATTCCCCGTTTTCATAATGATTTGATCCGTGATCTTCATCTGCTTGCATGGTCACCCCTCTCTTCTTCTTCCAGCCTTGCTTGCGTCCTGCAGAGGTTTCTGTGGTTCCGTAGGTCTTCTGTTTGGTGGCCAGGGTGCTGTCGCTGTTGGGCTCTGTCTCATCAGCCAGCTCATCTTCCCCGATGATCCCACATTTTTCGTCACTGGTGCTCTCAGGATCGGCCCAGTCCTGCTTCTCGCCAGAGGCAAAGAGGGCATAGAAGATCACGCCAGTGTAATGCACCATGGAAGCAATCACAAAGACGTGCTGCCACTCCAGGCGAGTCTGGTGAGAATGTAGAAACGTAATGAGGATATGCAATATACTTGTGTAAAACATGTATACTTAATTTGCTTATTTTTCATTTAAGGGTTAATATAAGTGTCTTGTTAGCTTGTTAGCTTTATGGTTCATGAGTCACCACTTCTGGGGTATAAACCTACAACCTACTATTTGTTAATAGTCAGATAACTACATAATGAAACATAGGCAGCCATTACCTTAAAGAGACATTTTTACCCGATCTTACCCATTAAAACCTCTTAAACTCTGCGGACCCGTCGGCGGGTCCAAATGTACATATTCAAATTGTGCCTTTAATTTTTAACCCTTTGTGTGCACCAATAACCCC